>JACEFZ010003856.1:0-47450 GCA_014155875.1 Cepaea nemoralis
TGGGGGATTTGTTTGAGGTGGGTGGAGGATGTGTGGGTAGGTTTGTGGATGGGCGGGATGTGTGGTGGTGGGGATTTGGGGTGGCGAGTGTTTTTTTGGGGGGATCAGGTGAGGGCAGTGTGTGTGGGGTGGGGATGTGCGGAGGGGGATGGTCGGTTGATGGGGTATGTATGTGTCCCTTGGTGTGCGTGTGTGTCGGTAGGTGGGGGTGTATATGTGTCCCTTGGTGCGCGTGTGTGTGGGTAGTGTGGGGGTGTGGGTGGGGTGATGTATGGATAGGTGGGAGATGGGCCTTCATAACATGGTAATTAGCCTTGTTTATGTTTACAACATTCATTTCACATGTTTATTTTCTTCCTATGTAAATGTATAATGCTCTTGATGAATGAAGTACGAGTGATTGGAAGGGCCGAATGTAAGACGGGCCTGCGCGCCCAATTTGTGACCCTAATAAAGTTGATTGATTTGATTTGATTTGATTTTTCCTATCACTCTCACACTGTCGTACTATGCCCCCTTCTCATACTTCCCCAACGCAACATACTCAACAACTCTTGCTTCTAGAAATTAATAAAGATTAATTTATTAAAATAAAAGTGTAACGTGTATGAGACGTGTATGCGAAGAAAATGTGTGACGTGTTCTATAAAGTGTGTAGACTCTGTCTCTCAGACATCAACTCAGTCAGCTGATCACAGCAAAGATAGACCACAGCACGTTACGTCAGAACAAGTACGTCTCACCCGTTGCCGGAACATCTTGCCGGATAATGCTTTGCCTCTGTAGACCTCTGGTAATCCAATTTCATGAACATCCGAAATAGACACCGGGTGGTATTAAGAGTTAATCAGGGGACCGGTTGCACTCTACACAATGTCCGTTCCTAATGTTCCTAAACAAACTGCACAAGTCTTTTGTAGTGTGTACGGCACGTTAGTTAGTTAGTTAGTTAGTCGACAGATCATCCTCGTGCACATCGAACCATTCAGTCCATAAGTGCTAATTACTAATGTTAATTGTTACTGTACTAACACTAGGTACTCTTAGCCGGTTCTCGGTCGTTACTACTGTCTGATGCTGTGTGGGCATCAGTATGCATCACTCACTTTGGTGAATCAACTTCCTTCTAGCGTAAGTTTACGTTTCGGTAGGCCACTTATTGACTCTTGAACTGGTGTTCTTCAGAAAGGGTTTTTTTTATTCTTTCCCAAAACTTGTAGAGTTTCCTTGGATCTGGTAGGGAACCTAGGATAGAAACAACACATCTGGTGATAGTACTAGTCACTGATCCCTTCGGCTGAGTGTAAGCCTATCACCCTTGCTTAATGATCTTTAGCTAACTAGACTTAGTCACAGAGGCAGATTAGCTACCCACCTAGAGTCGAATCAGGCTATGACAAAGAAAAAATATCAGCAAACCGAATGCGGAACCCCGCCCACCAGGGACACCTACGGGAAGATCCCTATTAATCCCTCAATTCTCAACTAGTAAAGCTTATCAACACTTCACTAATCTATTCTAGCTAACCGAGCCAAGTACCCACTTCCCTACTCTAGCTAGTTTCCACTAACAGTGCTAATCATCACACTATAGTTAACAAGGCTACTGCCTACAGTAATTATAACGAATATATTATAATAGGTTATACCTTAAATGGCACTCCTGCAGTCCTATCAATCATATCTACATCTGCCATTATAGGCACGTGTAAAATTAAGTCCCTAATTAACACACGGTAGATATTATTTCCACTAGGCGCTGCCGTGCCCTGGCACTCTGACTAAAGCATAATTTCAAGTCCTCCTAGCTGGTTCCCAACTCGCAGTTTATATGGCAAACTACCCCAGTCAAGAACTATTTTCCTGGCCTTTAGTCATGTCAAAGTTGTCATCAATAGTTTAGATTCTCAAAACAAGCCAGCAAGTTTCTGTATACCCCCACAACAGTTGCAAATAACCCCGTCAATCTTCTCGGTGCTCCGGAAACCAAGAATTGACATATGTACTGTCACTTCCGTGCTAAGTACTTCCGTTGTCCCTCTGATATGTTTTATGACTTGTCAAAGTGATATCTGATTCAGCGCACTCACTTCCTCCTCACTCACCACCAAATGTGTATATGGGCTGACCTGATGTAACCTGTGCTGTTTTTCCAGTACGGCTGTTGTGGGCCTAGAAAATACACGCCCAGCAAACGTCGGTATATTTATCTGTTTAACTCATGGCAATCTCGCGACACCAACACTTCACATACCTACGCAGGTTCCTGCTAGGAAAATTGTGTTTTGTTGTGGATTTTGTTCTTTCATATGATCAAGTTAAACAATACAAATGGTGTATCTTAATTATCCACAGCGAGCTAGCTATATATGTACGTATACGCTTACATGCATGAGTGTATGTATCACTGGGTGTATTCTCTGTTGCAAGTGCGAGCAAAGCTTAATACTTACGCAGAGTGTTCATTCAGTACCGAAGGATATTATATCGCCAAATGTGACCTCCCATTTGGACAGAAGGACGATATATCGCCATACTAGGAATATATTGTTATTTGTTTCATTTCGTAGTATCTTCCACAATTTCAATGCTTAGTAAACGGCAATTTACATTATAATTCTTGTTCATTTGATTGTGTGCGATGTTTTATATAAATCTACTGTTTGTTTGGCACGTAATTAGTTAAATACAAGAAACAAGCGATTGTCTGATTGTCTTCCGTAGTTTAATCATACATACCAGCAAGCGCATTGTAAAATATATGTTTGTTGTCGTTTGCTGTGCACTCTTCAATATCTTTCAGCAAGCTACGAGTACTAAAGAGATGCCTTTGTCTTAAAGACGTAGATGCGTGTTTATTTATGGCGAAATCACATATTTTGCAATTAAATTTCAAGTTTTTGGTATTCATATGTAGGAGTATTTTATTTTCTATTGTTCACTTACATTGATTCTCGGCAAAGAGGTAAGTGGGGTGAAATCTTGTCCATTTTATAAAATAACCTGTCAGTAAGTTGACCGTGGGGGGGGGGGGGGGGGGGGGTTATATTTAGATTTATGTGCAATGTGTCACAACTGTCTTGTTTTGTCTTGTCCACTATTGTCTTGCCTTATCTTGTATTGCGTCGTTTTTGTTTTCATGTTCTACATTTCCTTCTCCACATTTGCCTTGTTTCGTCTTGTCTTATCTTGACTTGTCTCAACTCGTCCTATCCGGTCAACTCTTGTCTCGTTTTGTCGTGTCTTATCCATTCTTGTTTTGTGTTATTTTGTCTTGCCAACTATTTTCTTAACTTATCTTTTCTCATCTTGCCTTTTCCACACTTGTCTCATGAATTCGATACATGCCTCGTCTCGTCTTGTTTTATCTTTGAGCGCCTTGTCTTGTCCATCTTGCCTTGTCCATCTTGTCTTTTCTTATCTTATATCATCACTTTTGTCTTTTCTCTAACACTCTCGTCTTCTCTTATCCAATTTCTCTTATGTGTTATTATCAAAGACCTCGTTTAGCATTATAACAAGCGTAACACTGCAAATTGCTTTGCAACCATGGATGTGCAATTGCCTTGTGTTGTTTTTTTTTTTTTTTTAACGAAATGGTATGGGTGGCGGTCGTTCAGAAAGCAAGGGCAAACTACTGGACGTAAACTTAACAAAAGATCACAAACAGCATAATATTTCTGGGGTTGACTGCGACGTCCTGTAAAAGGATATGCAACTAACTAACATGGACATACAGTATTAAAAACTCGGCAATATCTTTGCCCATTCTTGTGTTCTAGAGCTGGAATGCGTTGGGACCTACTATTTCAGTGAAATAAATTGTCTTTGTTTAGTTTGAGTGATCACACGTGAAGCGAACATTTACTCGCTAGAATGAACAATAGCGGGACACGTTAATAAAGTTAATGGGGGAACTCCGTTGATATTGCACAGAGTAGAGTCATAGAAGGGTTCGAAGCTGGGGCTTATCGCCTGTTAAGTGAATGAAAGACTGGCCACCTATTCCTCCGTGCATCCAGGCCTACAACATGTGATGGTCTTATCACATCACTGACCCGTGGCAGGAAAATTCTTCGGGACCAGTTTTCTTTCTTTCTTTCTTTCTTTCTTTCTTTCTTCTTTCTTTCTATTTCCGGTTTCTCGGCTACGAGCGGACGTGATTTCACAAGCTCTCATTATTTTTATACAATTTATCACAGTTTTAGCTAATTCAATCGAGATGCTGTGTATATCATTGTGTTTGTTCGAAAACTGGATCTAATACTAATTACATGTTAAGTTTATGTGAGTGATTATTTAGTGAAATGAGGATTTCTTTGTGAAATGAGACGGTAAGAGCTTTCAACTTTGAAATTTACAATTATCGATTAACAACAGCGTGTGATTTAACGATGCATGTGTAGTGCGTTATAAGTCGCCAAGCACGCTATACAGAAAGGCGGCGAACTTGTATGTACTTCTTGCATGTTGGAGCCGCATATATTCTCAAAGTGGCGTCCAACTTGCGGTATTCTACTGTATCCAAGCGCTATGAAAATACAAAGACTAGACGGGGCATAAGTTAACGATCACGCCACCTAAACGTCGGACTTCTTCAACGTCAACTTCAAACGTGGGGTTTAGTGAATCAGCAGACACTGACCCAAAGCTCAAGCTGGACACACATCATAGTTCACTAGCCCAATCTGATCAGACTAACACATCACCTTTAGACACTCTTTCCTTGGCCGAACCGCACAACCACAATGCATGTCGTGAACTCATCCAGGCTTTGGAGGACAGGCTAAAAGACTTTATTTCCAACAACACAACTAATAATATTACCGTGTTTAAAGGACTAAAACGCTCGTATTCAAAAAGAAATCTGCATCCTTAAAGAAGAGAAGGACACGTTTAAAACAACAATCCATGCCTTAAAACTAAAGAGTTCACAGACATTTGATGTGCACAATAGAAAGTATCCATAGTGCTGCAGAGGTGTGTATGACCAGTGGATGCTCGTCGCAAAATGACATACAGACAGTTTCCACAGACTACAACACTACTAAACCTGTAGAACGCGCATCATCCATCTACCCCATTGATGTGCGTATCAGCAACAGGTTCCAGGCCTTAAGTGTAGACTCTCCAGCAGCAGACCAGGAATTAAAGAGCTCAGCAGCTACCACTACTGAGCATCAACAACCAGCCCAAACAAGCAACGACCATAATAAACAAGAACACATGAAAGACGACAGCGACCAGTGGCAACAAACCAAAGGACACGTCAACAGCGTGAAATAAAAATAGATGACAATGCAACACATGTCATCATTGGCGACTCCTTGCTGAAGGGAATTTATAGTGACTGCATGTCATCTTCTGATAGCGAAACAACTTCGATCTACCCTCTACCGAGAGCAGACATTGACAGGCTAACATCTACACTGCGAAAGTTCAAAGTGAATATCAGAATTATAAAAGCAACAGTCCATATTGGTCTTAACGATATTATAAACAATAAAATCATAATAACCTCACAACTAGCTACATTGGAGATGTTGCGCAATAAATTTCCTAAATGATCTATTTTCTTTTCATCAACCATTCCACACTGTTATGGATTCCAGTACTGCCAATGCTGGCAATCTAACTCTGTATACATTTTGTAAAGATCATCATCATCATCATCATCTTCCACTTCTGCCGTCAAGCGTCGTGGGGAGGAATAATTTGCGTTCCAGCGCCCGGTGGACGGCACTGGATAGTGTCATTCCGTGTGGTTGTACAATGTCTCTAATGTCGTCAATCAATTTTCTTCTTGGACGTCCTCGTGGTCTCGTCGCAGATGATCTTTGATGTAAGGCCAGTGATGGTAGTTGCTGATGTTGCATTCTAACGACATGGCCAAACCACTTGATCTTCTGTCTTTCAATAAATGTGGCACAAGGTGTTGATCCCACAGTCTGTCTGATAGTAGCATTTCTTACTCGGTCTCGGATTGTTAAGTTGGCAGCTCTCCTCAGGCATCTCATTTCGCAGGTGTTGATTTTGCGAAGGTGTAATTTGGATAAAGTCCAGGTATGAGATTGATAGCATAGGGTTGGTGTGAATATGCTGTTTATTATCTGTCGTTTTTCGGACATGGGTATGTTTGGATGCTTCAGTAAGGGTGATAGTTGATATGTAAGTGCACTAGCTTTTTGACATCTGATGTCGATTTCTCTGTCCAATCTGCCATCTTCTGTGATCATACTTCCAAGGTATTTCAATTATTTAACTTGTTTCAGAGGTGTGTTATTTATCTGTATACTTAGTGGGCCTGGCGATCTGCTAACTTGCATTACTTCGGTTTTGGCTGTGTTTATACTCATGTTGTATCTGCTGCAGGTTGAACTCAGATTAGTAATATGATTTTGTAGTCTGCCCTCATCGCTGTAAAACAGGCACTGATCGTCTGCAAATAGAAGTTCATTTATTCCTTGTGAGTCAGTTGTTTCATCTGGAGTAAAGAGTTCTAAATTTTCTGAATGTGTTCTGTCGAGACTTGCTTCTTTGGAAATTCTGTCCATGCAGATATTGAATAGCAGGGGAGAGAGCACACATCCCTGTCTCACTCCTGTATTGACTGTGAACATATCTGATATACCTTCTTGTGTTCTTACTGCATGGTTATTACTCGATATCCCTGAATTATTGTGTGGTCTTTGCCAGGCTTCGGCAATCAGATAGCTGTGTAACCACTCCTCCTTGATGCTAGCACTTCCTATACTGTTGTTGCACATGTCTGCTAGTTTCTCTAGCTCGTTGTTGGTACGCCTATTTATGTCGTCATATCTTATGCCATCTGGACCTGGAGTACTGTTTTTTATCGTCGAAGCACAGCCTTAATTTCTTTCAGTCACTGTGTCGTCATCCAAAAGAAAAACGGCCTTACACCTGTCTGAGGTGACCTCCTTGGCAAGATTTCGGCCTCTCATGTCTGTCTGGTTGATCTTTAATCTTTCTATAGCGTTCGAAGAGGGCTTTGCCCTTGTTTTCGTCAGATCTGCCAGATGAGGTCAACACCTTGGAATTCAGACATTCCCCTATTCTTGATAACACCACTCATGCTTTTATGTAGTCGCCAGAACAATTTCAGTGACTTGTCTGTGCTTACTCTTTGGCATATCTCTGCCCATCTTTCACTTTTAACCACTTTAATCATTTGTTTTCAAATAGTTTACTTTTGTGTGCATCTCTCTTTCTAAGTGCATGCAGGGACCAGGATGGGCAGCTCTGTTCTTCTTGGCGTTTTGCCATTTCCTTACAGCACTACGCTTACCCATCCAGGCCTTCTCCACCTCAAAATTCCACCAAGGTGGCTGCTCGCAGCTTTTTTCTCCTGCCCTGAAACTTTCTGCGCTAGCCGTGCCTTATTTTACCATCGCCTGTTCAATAGCACTGACCTCTTCAACTGGGAGGCTTGCTGTCCTGGTGACACAGCCACTGTTGATACAAACCAGGTCAATGGTTTCAAGTGCAGTCTCGCGCTCCTTCCCCCTGTGTGTTGGAGGAAATGTCTCCTCATGATCTGCCTTTAGCGTTGAAATCGCCACAGAAAATGACATTTTTTTCGTGACCTAATATTATCTTAAGCACTGCCACTTCTGGGAATCCACACCCGAGTTACGGGCATAAACATTTACCAACACGAATAGTAGACCAGATTGAACTCTAATCGCCTGTATTTGTATATCGTCATTGTCCCAACTGGACATGTCTAGCTCTGAAGCCACCATACTGTCGCGAATGAGAATCGCCATTTCCAGATGTCGATTGTTGTAGAAACATTTGATGCTGGTAATTTGGAGTTCCAGTATAGAGTATGAGTATTCCTGACGCCCAGACGGTCACATTTAAGTTAAAACTTAATTTCATTATGCAATGTTCGCCAATCACGATCAGTGGCTCAACAAAGATGGTCTCCATATCGGCCATCGCAACATCTATCATTTGCTCAATAAACTACCTGAGCTTTCGGTAATACTGTGCAAACAGTTCCTTGTGTTTGGAATCACAGAAAGTCGTCTTAGCGACAAAATAACCGACTCTGAAATCTCCCTTAAGAGGTTTAAAGTAATTCGAAGAGACGTATGTCAAAAATTAGAAACAGGTATTGCTGTATACAATTCCAGCTCTCTAAACTGTTCCAGTAGAAGTGATCTTGAGACAGTAGATTCATCACTACAATGATAAATAGAGTGTTTAGAGCAGGTAGAGAGGTCATGATACTAGGTGAATTTAACATAGTTATTATCAAATCCAACCTGACACGGGACGATATCTTACAATTTCAGACAGCTAATAAACCGCCCCACACAGGTTACAGACACCTCCTCAACTATAATTGATCATATATATTTTCTCAAACACCCTCGTCTTCTCTTATCCAATTTCTCTGATGTGTTTTTATCAAAGACCTCGTTTATCATTATAACAACCGTTACAGTGCAAATTTCTTTGCGCCATGAATGTGCAATTGCCTTGTGTGTGTGTGTGTGTGTGTGTGTGTGTGTGTGTGTGTGTGTGTGTGTGTGTGTGTGTGTGTGAGACTTGTCCAGTTAATATTATTGCATGTTTTGTTGATGTTAGTGCAGTTAGTTACCATTACCCAATATGTTGTACATGGCAGAGAATTGGGTTCAAAACTCTTAAAAATAATTCGTTGAGCATCATATTTAGAAATTGTAAAGCTCTCAACCAAAATTTATTTTTAGACGACTTAAAAAATGCAGCCCGTGAACATGTTTAGCATCTTACTGATCCTGATGATGCACTAGCTTACTGGACAAAGACAGTCTACAGTGTTTGATAAGCATGTGCAAATCAAAGCAAATCTTTCTTTCTTTCTTTCTTTCTTTCTTTCTCCCTCTCTGTATTGGATGGGTGTGTGTGTGTGTGTGTGTGTGTGTGTGTGTGCGTGTGTGTGTGTGCGTGTGTTTATTTGTTTTGTTTGTTTGTTTGTCTTGCTGGAAAAAGACTAATAGAATTGTAAACCACTAATTACACAAAAGAAATGTTCGTATATTCTGACAGTCAGAATTGTTTTGAGGAATTATTCTTAATTATTACACGTGGTTGTATCATTTGATCTCTTGAGGTAATTATACGAACGCCAGGTAATATGAATTGTCATTTAAAATATTTCTGGCTCATAAATAAACCTCTCTGTCAAAATAGGGAGTAAATCGTCTGCCTATACAGTTAGAAAGTAGAGCATCAGAATGCATCCCTAAATGGATAAGGAATCTAACGCGAGAAAATGTTGGTAATCCAACTAACCCGAGCAACCGGAACACACCATCGTCTTCAATAATCAATCAATCAATCAATCAATGAATCAAATATGCCATATCGGAAAGCCATTTCACTCGATCACCAGCGTCGTGGATAAGCTCAGTTTTCCTGTCTCGTCCATGCCATGTGGCCAAGCCATCCAGGTATTTTCATCTCGGTCTTCCTCTTGGTCTGTTCCCTTCGATCTTGCCAGTTGTCACGAAGTTCTCCAATCCATTTCTTCTCATAACATGTCCAAAAATGTTTGACTGTCTACGTCTAATTTCTCTAATCAATTTACGATTTTCATTTGTCTCTTGTAGTACGTGGTCATTGGTTTTTCTGTCTGTCCATGGTATTCTTTGCATTTTCCTCAGAAACCACATTTCTGCAGCCATCAGATGTTTTTCAGCTTGACTGCACATTGTCCAAGTTTCACATCCATACAAAAGAACAGGCTCTATGTGTCCCCTCAACACTCTCTTTCTCGTTTCAATTGACATCTTTTTCAATAACGCGCCATTTAATTGTATCTGGAGACGTAGCAGAGAAAGATAATTTCATTGTACTGTTCACTAACATAATCAACAGTTTCTGAGATACAGCGAAATATGTCTGACAATGAATTGTGCAATATCTTGTTTGTGTCTTCGTTATTCAAATGTATGCCGTGTTGTGTGAACATACAAAGAGTTGCATTTTATGGCTATAAACACGTAAGAACGAACAACAAAGAATAACAATGTAAAGATAACAACACATGTAAACAAGCAACAAAGTGTGACATTTAAAAATAAAAACACATAATCAAGCAACAAAGAAGTTGTGTGGACTTGCGACCATACAGGGATTAGTCATTTTATTTAGCAATAGCCACCTTTGTGCCCATGCTCCTGCAAGAGAGAGAGAGAGAGAAGAGGTATACGTCATGTCATGTGTGCATGTACAGGAGAAAATTGTTGGAATATATACAACATATATGTGATCTCTGCAACAATAAAGTTACTGGAGCTGGTATAAAACAAGTCAGTGTATGTATTTGATTACTGTAATAACAGCAGTTGAAAGATGTATTCATTCATTCATTAAGTAGCATGTCCTTTGCAGAACCTCGCTCCCATACCAACCTTCTGGAAAAGATTTCGATCATAAGCAAGATGTTCTGCGTCCTATACACCCATGTGGAGATCATCCGCCACATCCTGCACCCATCTTCTCTTTGGCCTTCCTCTTCCTCTTTTCCCAGGCATATACCCTTCCACTATTGTTCTCTCCAAACTTTCGTGACGTTTCAAGTGACCAAAATAATTCAATTTTCTTTGTTTTATTGTCTTTAATAGCCAACGTTCTTCAATATTCAGCTCTTGAAGTATGGATGCATTTGTTCTTTTCTTTAAAAAGATATTCTTAGAACTTGTCTATAACATTTATATTCAAAGGCATTTATGCGCTGTTCAGCTTGTTTAGTAAGTATCCAGGTCTCACAGGCGTATGTTGCAATGGGAAAGATGCTTGCTCTTAAAAATCTAATTTTTGTAGTTCTGTCTGTCCCCTCATTAATTTACTCAGTTGTTTTAGTCTTTGAAGAGCAAGTGATAGTTGTCGTTTAATTTCTTTCATGGTATCACCGTTGTTGGTAATCAATGACCCAGGATATTCAAAATTCTTCACCACCTCCAATTTTTCCCCTTTAACATTTATTTCTTTCTCCATAGTAGTTTTATCTGTATACATTATCTTTGTTTTTGCTATGTTAAGATATATGTTGTTATTTTCACTATTCAGTTAGGTTTTCTATGCCATTCTGTGTTGTGGATAGCAATACAACAGCATGCCGAATCTCTGGTATGTCATCACCACCGATATTTAGGGCATCATTTAGCTCCCTGTTTTCATTTTGTAGGTCAGTATAATGTAATTGAGTATCTGACCTCGTTACAGCATTAGCCGTGTTTTTTTGTTTCCAGGCTAATATTTCGTCATCAGTACATTGTTTTAATGATGGCAAGCAACCCAAAATCAAATAAGTACAGGGATTTTGCAGGATCGCGCACGTAAATGTGCCGGAAAGGAACGGGGTGTTTATGCGGACTTTTGCCAGCGGATATTTCTCAATGTTTCCAGAGAACGTACGGCATTTGACAAACTCACCCCTATAATCTTCTGGCTTAACTAGGTCTCTTCTTACCCCAAGTAAAGTGCTGCCGCTATCAAGTAAACATTGGCATGGTTGTTCGTTGACCAGTGCATCGTAGAACTTAGATTACCTCTGGAGGCTAAAGCTGAATTAGCATCGTCGTTGGAACATGGTATAACATGACCGCATTTAATTTTCCCGTCCATATGAAACTGGTGACACGTGTCACATTCAATAAAGTCTAACATATCAGTAACTACAGCCACAGTCTCACACTCATTGAATGGTAATACATTCTCAAGATCGGAATCAATTACACTATCATCGTCAGATGATGTATCTAAGAGCACAGCATTGCTAGCCTTCATTCTTTGCCTGTCCAAACATTTAGAAGAATAGTGGCCATACCTTGAACAGAAGAAGCATTTAACAACTCGTTTGTATGAGTCTCGTTTGTTTTCCTGCTTTTTCATCATCATGTCAAGATGAGCAGGATAAGATGGACTTTTATCACACATCGAGTACTGCGGATGAAATAATTTGCAGTATACACACTGTGGTGGCTTCTGATAGGGTTTATCTTTCTTCTGATACCCTTTCTGGTTGTATGATTTGCTAGGTACGTTCTTAACAAAAGCAGTGATCTCAGTATCCTGTAAGGATGTTTTAAATATGTCCCTGTTTGAGGAAAAATACGCTGACCCACGTTTTTCGAGTTGTTCAATAGATTCAATGTCTGCTTGTTGAAGGAACTTAGCAAACGGAGTAGGAACTGTGGATATGACTTTATCCATTACCATTAAGTCCTGCAATCTATCAAAATTCTTCCCTACTTTTGCCGCCTTAAGCCATTTATTGAATATACTCTGGACATTTGATACATAGTCTAAGAACGTTTCAGTTGGCTTTGGTTTTATCTGAGAGTACTGGATCCGATATCCAGGAGCATCGAGTAGAAAATGCTGCATAATCCTATCATGGATATACTGATAGTTACTTCTTAGATCTGATGGTATGGACTCTATGACCTTTAATGGCTCCCCACTGAGATTTCTCATATAGATCATCGCCCTAGTCTTCTAATGGTATTTTCTGACATTTAAGCTGGAACTCTATATTCTCAGTCCAAGCTGATATTGAATCGCCTTGACTAAAGGGCTTGATGATCCCCTTATATTTAGATAATTTATTTCGCTCTTCTTGACTCTTCTGTTTAGTAGACGCTATCTGGATGTTAGAGTCAATGTCCATCTCTTTCATCTTAAACTTCGTTTGTGACTCTACCTCTATTTGCTTCTGCTTGGTGGCATCGTCCATCTCTATCTGTTTCTGATTGGTGGCATCCTCTAACTCCTTCATCTCTTTCTGATGTTGCCTTTCCACTGCTCTTTCATCTCTCTCTAGAGCAGCTTTTCTCTCTGTCTCTTCTCTGTATCTTTCGTTTGCCCATTTCTCTAATTTTTCTCCAGTATGGCCTAGTTCTTTGCCAGCCTGGATGCAGTCACTTAATGATGACATTATATGGTTTTATGTTATTCCACAATTGATAATATACTTTTACAATATAATTTTTCTGTTATTATGTGCTAAATATTTACATCATCACTGAAAAAGAGGATGCATTGTTAACGATGGTTATCACAATTAATGGAAAATATACTCATCTAATCTGCTGAAAAATACGGCACTCGGGATGTTCCACCGTTGTCTTTCGTACACACAACTGATCGACTTGCTTTTATAACTAATGTCTCTGTTTGATAGAGCATCAACACTTTAGTAACATGCATGTAATGTACAATACATGGTTATTATTACTTCAAACATTACAGTTTCTACGGATGGTAACTCATAAATGTGATATAAATAATGATGATTGATGTAAATGATATGAATGCATGATAGTCTAAATGATCGTCAATGAATGTCAATGTCGTCTTGTCTTCACTTTCTATCTTCTCTGATTGAGCTGGATGACTTAGCTTAACCTCTAATCTATTTCTGTTGTGCAAAAAGAATTTGATTTTGCACACGTACATACGTGAATGTGATAGATGTTGACATTATGATAGTATCACACAAAATGGTTCACAAATGATGGTTAAATTTGCAATTTCGATACATTTTCATCAAAATAATTTACACAAATAATGTAGATAACATTTTATAGAATTTCCGAAAAATGGTAAATTAAATTGTTTGAATGTGGTTCAAGCTCCACAAATGGTAATTAACTAGTAATTTCAAATGGTAATTTCAAGTACTTCTGAAAATGGTATCCTAATGATAATTGATGGTTGTTCAAGGCACTTGTGATTAAAGATGGTATTTTAATATATTTATCAAATGGTAGTTGGCTGTGGTTCAAGACCCACGATTTTGACACCAAATGATAATTGGCTGCTGATATTTGGCGGTGGTTCAAGGAACTTCTGACACCAAATGGTATCCTGCCTGTCAGCAACTCACTTGCGACAGGCATACAAGGATTCCCTACTTTTGCAATACACGAAAGTGACAACTCGTATTGTTTGCAAAAGGATACATTTTATTCGGAGCTGATCGTACATGAGCTCCACGAGCAGAATACCACATCGGTATTAAACATCATATTATGTTATGAAGATGGAATGAGGAGATGATACTAATATTAATCACTACTGACGCTAAGCTAAAGTCTTAACTATTGATACTGTCCTTAACTACACAGTATCCACAGCGGATATACAGTCTGCTCCTTACGCCGTCCAGTCTCTGTCTGAACCAGCTCTCTGTGCCGTGTTCAGCCACGAGCAATTAGCACTCCGTGCATCCGCTAGTTTACGTGTTCCAGCACGCTGGTCACTTGGTTGTAGTAACCAGAATCACTGGGTTACATCTCGTGAAGCGGGTTTCCCAGTCTATTGGGTAACCCCAGCTCACGTACACTTGTGGCCCTCCTTGTTGACACAAGTGTGTCTCGTTATCGCTATTTATAGCATTTGTGTCTCTTCTGTCTGGTCTCCTAAGTCGTTATGGTACTTGTCCTTTTCCCTAGCTCTATTTAGCTCTCCTTAGCTTTAAGCTCACACGTAGCTCTTTGACAGGTACAATTGTCATGGAACAGTCATAACATCTGATGGGAGATGCCTTGAAGAGATTGAAACAAGAATCGCTAAAGAGATTTTAGCAAGATAAAATACATACTGACCAATACAAAGATGTCACTTGAAACGAGAAAAAGAGTGTTGAGATGCTACATAGAATCCGTACTTTTGTATGGATGTGATGCGTGGACAATCAGCAGTCAATCTGAAAACGATCTGATGGCTATGGAATTGTGATTTCTGAGGATAATGCAAAGAATACCAAGGACAGACGACAGAAAAACCAATGACAAAGTCCTCAAAGAAACAAATGAACATCTTAAAATAATTATAGAAATTAGACAGACAGTCAAGATTTTTGGACATGTTATGAGAAGAAATAAATTAGAGAACTTGGTGACAACTGACAAGATCGAGGGAAAGAGATCAAAGGGAAGACAGAGAAGTAAATACCTGGATGGCTTGGCCACGTTTCATGGTCGAGACAGGAACACTGAGCTGATCCTTCACTCGGGTGATCGAGTGAAATGGCGAGTCATGACCGCCCACGCTAACAGGCATGTCACATGGTGGATGGATAGTATCCATATAGTATTCCCGGACCAAAAGTAAAGATGTAATAACACATCACACGCCTTGTGTGACAGACACATACAAAAGACGATCGCACATGGTGCTAAATGTTGGCAGAGTTCATATAATTGTTTAATAACCAACAAAACAAAAGAGATGGAGTGAGAGTTTAAAAAGAGGGAGGATCTACTTCATTGCACCGGGTTTATCTTATATGGCTCGGTGTCTTACCACATGGCGTCATACCCAAAGCGTCTGACAAAGCTCCGACTCCCTGGCGCCAGCGACGATCCCAAGGCGTCTCCTAGAAAACTGCACTAGTGAACCGATCGAGGTGGCACGGAATCGAACCCACAGCCTTCGGAGCTCGAGGCAGGCGGCGTAAGCACTTCGCCAAGAAGACTCCCTGTATTATAAGACAATGTTCTGTCACAATCCTCACTGAGTGTGAAATGGTCGGCGAATCACATTCTGCGCAGCCTTCCTAACTACGACGGATTTATATTTGAATGTTAGTAGATTTTCTCATTTCATGCTTTTCTTTAGATCTGACACTAATCTTCCTGAGGAAGATTAGTGTAAACTAAACTTGGGTAGCTGTGTCGTAGTATCAATCAATCAATCATGTGCCATGCCGGAAAGCGTGGGCGGTCATAACTCGCCATTTCACTCGATCACCAAAGTCGTGGGCCAGCTCAGTGCTCCTGTCTTGTCCATGCCATGTGGCCAAGCATCCAGGTATTTTCCTCTCGGTCTTCCTCTTGGTCTGTTCCCTGCCACGACATTTAGTCTTTAGGTTGCATTTTCTCTCACCAGGATAAGGCTTGAGCCTTCCAAATTTCGTTCCTCCGCCCGAAGCCGTTGGTACAAACATGCATACATACATTCAACACAAGTACGTCATTAAAGACAGTCTTATATTCGGTTTATCTTTGTACATTTTAAGTGGGACATTCCCACGAAACAATTACTGTTATCTTACCTCAACTAACGACAACACGATTAACATCAAACTTGCCACAAGTATTTGTCACAACAGGACGATCTGTGTTATAAGCATGGCAGTCAGTCTATTATTCTTTATCCGTCAAACATTTACGGATATATAATTGATTGATTGATTTAGGAACCGACATCACAGCATTCGGGACATTCCCATAAGCGCTCCGTCCCCATCCTCAGCAACCAGCGAAGAGTTCCAACACTAATAGTTCCAGTAGCAATCTGATTATATGTCCGTCTCGCCTTTCCTCTGAGCGTCGAGCGTCGGCCAGATCCCCTCGTCACTCCTCGCTGCCTTATTCTAACCAGACTATGGTGATCCATTTGCTCCTCCGAGGTGTACACGTGCTCCCACAAGGCCGCAACCACATCTGCCTTGTCATGCATCAATACTCCACCAAGTTCTGCCGAGCCAGCCAATCTGTCCGCTTGTTCATTCCCCAGCACACCGGCATGCCCAAGAGAAGAGATCCAGGTGATGCTTGCTACCCGTGACCTCCGAAGCGAAGCAAGCCACTCTGCACGAAGCTTGCCTGTTCTCACCCTTCTCAGCATGCTTTCTGAGTCAGTTACAATCACAATGTGTGTATGTATCGTGTTTTCTATCCAGCGGAAAGCTGAACTGACCGCCTCCACCTCCATTCTTAAGCCAGATGTAGTGTCATCATACGCCAGGCTCTCCTGCACCAAACGCCGACCATTAGGTTTTGCCAAGAACCCCCAGGCACTTCTCCTACCTCTCAACACCGACCCATCCGTGTAGATAATTACATCACCCGGGCGAGAATTTTCCTGAATTAGTTGCTGAATTTCCACTTCCGTGGCCCCTGCTGGCCACTCCCTGCTCAATGTGATTATAATTCTGCACAAGTCTGACTGCACGGCTGGCACTCTGACCCACTCCTCTCCTCGCCTGATGTTCTCCAAGGGGCACACCTGTCTGATCGTATCCTCCGCCTGAGCCATCCATAATTTCCCTCTTATCAGTCTCTGACCCTTAACTACGTCCAGTGCCTCATGCAACGGGTGATCTGTGTCTGCAGCTACTCTGAGGTATGCCTTCGCTTGCATCACCTTGTGCCTACCAGCAACAGTAGGCAGACCAAGGATGTAACGCATACACACTACTGGAGTGTCTCTGGTGCATCCCAGAATGACCCGCATAGCTTCATTCTGTATGCGCTCTAATTTCACCAGCTGACTCTTTGAGACAGTGAGCAGTCCTAGTCCATAATCAATCACTGAGAGGATCAAGTGCTGGTATAGTGTGAAGAGCATTCTCTGCTCTGTGTCCATTGCAGCCATAGTTTTAAGTGCATTGAGTCTCTTTTGAGATCTTGTCACAACCGTCTCCACATGGTCCTTGAAGGACAGACTCCTGTCAAATGTGATTCCCAGATACTTCAGTTTGTTCTCTCTGTTGACGCTTCTACCATCTATCGTGAGGCTTGGGGCATCATCTCTCACAATCCTGTTGTCCAGAGAGCACCACAACACAGCCGCCTTTTCCGGGTTGATGACAGCACTCATTTCAGTGCACCAGTCAATCACTTTGTCTACTGTCACCTGTAGCTCATGGGCTGTTTGATCCCTATTTCTCCCCTGCCTGTATGCAAGAATATCATCTGCAAATGTTAGAATCCTTCCAACCCCTGGTGCTTCTAGGTATGCAATCTTGCTCGTATACACATTAAAGAGCACCGGTGAGATTGCAGATCCCTGTGGCAGTGCCGGGGTTAACACATGTGGCTCTGAGGTCCATGCGCCCAGACGGAGAGCAACCTGACGAGAATGCAGGACGGCTGCTATCCAGTTCACCAACCAGGGATTGACCTCCTTCTCCATAAGTGCGGTCATCAAAATATCATAGCGAACTCTATTGTACGCATCCTCGAGATCAAGCGCTGCCGCTTCCTGTCTACTCTGGAACCTCTCATAAACATCAAAGGCAAAGGTGGCTACATTTTACCAGGTATCTTTTCCTGGCCTGTAGCTCCCCAGGCCTCTTGGAAGAAGCTTCCCCCTTTCCAAAAAATCCTGCAGCTTAACAGCGACTATCTTCTCTAAATCCTTCCCAAATGTATTTTGAAGGGTGATGATCCTAAAGCCGCCAAGCTTTGAATGATCCTTGTATGGTTTTGGGAGAGGGATGAGATAGCTATGCAGCCAATCCTGCAGTACTGACGCTGTCCTAATGCTCTGATTAAAGCAGCCGGCCATCTCCTTCAGGTCCATATAGCTCAAAGCCTTCATGTGGCCATACCTGACACCATCAGGCCCTGGTGCCGTGTCTATTGCCTTTTGCAAACTATGTTTAACATCTTCAAACAGTATGATGTCTTCGTAAGGCATATTCTCTATTGTGCCAGATAATTCCACTCTAACTGCATTGCTGGTATCCGCATCACTGTGATTGGTCTGCTCTAAAAATCTCTGGGGAAACGCCTCCCCTTTCTCCTTGTCTGTTGTCACGCGTACCCCATCCTCTTTATAAATTGTTCCCACTGTCATAAGCCGATCTTTTCTTTGCATTTGTCTGTACAGTTTCCAGAATTTATGCAGTGCTTTACGGATATATCAAAATAGTTTGTAGAGACTTCTGGAGTGATGGCTTTAATTGGAAATGAGAGACGTTTCTCTAACGTGTAATGTACAAGTAATAGAGTGAGGTACTTGAGGTGCCTTTCTTGTGTGTACAGTTAGTTCTTCTTCTTCAATTACTACATTTTGTTCTTATTCTTCTTCCTCCTCTTCTCCTTCTTCTACTGCTTCTTCGTCTTGGTCACTACTTCTTGTTCTTATTCTTCTTCCTCCTCTACCCTTTTCTTCTTCCACCCCTCCCCCCCCCCCTCTCCTATTTCTTCTTCTTCGGCCATCAAGGTCTATTTCGGCTTGACTCACGAACAAAACGAAGAAGAGATGTTCACTGGTTGCCCTGTTTGTGTGCGCGCGCGTGCGCGTGTGTATGTATGTGTGTGTGTGTGTGTGTGTGTGTGTGTGTGTATCTGTGTGTGTGTATGTCAGTGAGAGTATGTGAGTGTTTGAGTATATGAACGTATGTGAGTATGTGAGTATATATGTGTCTTTTGTCAACTTTGTGTTGCAGTGGTGGCTTATCAGCTAGCACTACTTCTTGGCGGGCCGGTGTTCATATATTCGAATGTCATATTGGCATGGGTCTGGCATATATATGTACATAATATGTCTAAAGGCTTACTTACTCTTAACCTCTTTTATTTTTTCTTTTAAATTATGTTTGTATATGTCCACACGGTGGATCTCTTGTCCACTCTTGTCTTGTCCACTGTTATCTTGTCCACTATTGCCTTGTCCACTATTGCCTTGTCCACTCTTGTCTTGTCTACTCTTATTTTGTCCACTCTTGTCTTGTCTCGTTTTGCCTTATCCTGCTTTGTCCACAACTGTCCACCATTTATTCTCCATTTGATGTGTATCATGATAAATCCTCCTGACTCATCAGGTAATTGTTATAATTCACTCATCACATCAAGTGTTTTGTCGTTCAGCCCATGTTTTAAATATCATATATCATGGCGTCTTAGTGGCGAAGTGGTTAGGCCGCCTATCTCGCCCACCGAAGGTTGTGGGTTCGATTCCAGGCTCCGTTAATAGGTTCACGAGTGCAGTTTCCTCGGAGACTCCTAGAGGTCGTGGCTGAAGCTATGGAGTTCGTGCTCTGTGTGAAACTTCTGGCTGACCAAAGTGCAGAGAGAGACCGAGCCGTATAGGATAAAACCCGGTGCAATGAAGCGAACCTCTCGCCTGTAAACGCATATGTATACTTTTGTATGAGCGGGCGCGTTGGTGCAGCGATGAAGAAGTTAAAGCAGGCAATAGCATGAGCGGGATCGGACCAGGCATCGATGATTGTGCTGGATGTTCGCTACGAGAGTGAAAGACTGGACACCTGCTTCCCCCCGCCCACAAAATGTGATGGTCCCAACACTTCACATACCTACAACAGGTTCCCTCTAAGGAACCTTTTTTGTTTGTTGTGGATTGTATTATTTCATATAATGAAGTTTAACAATAAAATTGATGTACCTTCATTATCCACACGAGCTAGCTATATATGTAGGTATACACTCACATGCATGAGTATATGTATCACTGGATGTATTCTCTGTTTCTGAGCGAGCAAAGCTTAAAACAAGGAACAGGTGATTGTCTGACTGTCTTCATTAGTTTGATCAGACATACCAGCAAGCGCAGTGTAATATACATTGTTGTTGTCGTTTGCTGTCAACTCTTCAATATCTTTTAGCAGGCAGCAAGTTCTGAAGTGATATCATTTTTTTTTTCAGAGACGTAAACACGTGTTTGCGTATAACACATCACATGTTTTGCAGTTACATTTCAAGTGTTTGGCTTCTGTAACTACGTAACGAATGAACTTATCATGTTCATATGTATGAGCTATTTATTTTCTATTGTTTATGTTCATTCAATCTTCCAGAAGAGGCGAGTAGGGAAAATTGTGTCTATTTAATAAACCAAATATCTCAGTAAATTGCTACTTAACTTGGGGGTGTATATTAAGGTTTAAGTGTAATTTGTAACAACTGTCTTGTTTTGTCTTGTCCACTATTGTCTTGTCTTATCTTGTGTCGTCGTAACTTTTCATGTTGTACACTGTCTCGTCTTGTCGCGTCCCCTCATCTTTCTTATTGTCAACTGTTAAATAGGTTAGTCTTGTCTTATCTTGACTCTTTTCTCGTCCTGTTGTATCTTATCCATTCTGTCTTGTCTTATTTTATCTTGTCCACTCTTGTCTTATCTTATCTTTTATCATCTTACCTTTTCCACACATGTCTCATCAATTCGATTGATGCCTTGTGTCTTCTTGCTTTATCTTCCAGCGCCTTGCCTTGTCCATCTTACCTTGTCCAACTTATCTTGTCTTATCTTATATTTCCACTCTTGTCTTTTCTCGCCCACTTTCGTTTTCTCTTGTCCAATTTCTCTGGTGTGTTTTTACCAAAGACCACGTTTAGCAATATAACAACGGTAACAGTACAAAGTTGTGTTCACTCAGTGAGGTGCAGTATTTCAAATTCTGCAATATCTTAGCTCATTCTTGTGTTCCAGAGCTAGAATGCTTTGGGACCTAATATTGCAGTGGAAGAAATTGTCATTTAAATATTGAGCACAACCGACTACTGGCAACACTGATCGTATTCTGGTATGTATCTAAGGCCTTTCCACGTCAATGTGGAAGCACTAGACTCGAGTTTCAGGGTCCGGTCAGGGATATGCATTACTGACGAGCTCAAACGAGAGCGAAACTCGAGTCTAGTGCTTCCACATTGACGTGGATAGGCCTTAGGTTCATACCAGAATACGATCAGCGTTGCCAGTAGTGGGTTGTGCTCAACATTTAAATCTCAAATTCCGAAACAACCAAAGAAATTGGCATTGTTTAGTTTGAATGATCAACGTGAAGCGAATGTTTGCTCACTAGAGTGATCAATGGCAGGGCACGTTAACAAAGTTAATAGAGAAGCTGCTCTTATAATGCGAAGAGCACAGTTGCACGAGGGTTCGACGTTTGGTCTCGTCGCCTGCTAAGTGAGGGAGAGAGTGGCCACCTATTCCCCCGTGTATTCAGGCCTACAACATGTGGTGGTCTTATCTCATCACTGACCCGTAGCAGGAAAATACTTCGGGAACATCTGGCTGGCTGGCTGGCTGGCTGGCTGGCTGGTTGGCTGGCTGGCTGACTGGTTGGTTGGCTGGCTAGCTGGCTGGCTGGTTGACTGGCTGGCTGGCTGGTTGGCGGGCGGGCGGGCTGCCTGTCTGGCTGTCGGGCCTCTGGAGGGCGGTATGTCAGTCAGTCAATCAGTCAGTTAGTCTGTCTGTCTGTCTGTCTGTCTGTCTGTCTGTCTGTCTGTCTGTTTTTCTTTTTTTTTTCTTCGCTAAAAGTAAGAAAGACCGGTACTTATTCTGGATTCTTTCTTTCTTTCTTTCTTTCTTTCTTTCTTTCTTTCTTTCTTTCTTTCTTTCTTTCTTTCTTTCGCTAAAATAGAAAAAGACTGACACTCTTACTCTGTTCTTTCTTTCTTTCTTTCTTTCTTTCTTTCTTTCTTTCTTTCTTTCTTTCTTTCTTTCTTTCTTTCTTTCTTTCGCTAAAAGAGAAACAGACTGACACTCTTACTCTGTTCTTTCTTTCTTTCTTTCTTTCTTTCTTTCTTTCTTTCTTTCTTTCTTTCTTTCTTTCGCTAAAAGAGAAACAGACTGACACTCTTACTCTGTTCTTTCTTTCTTTCTTTCTTTCTTTCGCTAAAAGAGAAAAAGACTGTCACTCTTACTCTGTTCTTTCTTTCTTTCTTTCTTTCTTTCTTTCTTTCTTTCGTTCTTTATTTCTTTCTTTCTTTCTTTCTTTCTTTCACCTTTTTAGGCTGGGTGGACATGGAGGCTGTATATTTTGCTGCCTGTTAGTATCTAGCCAGATTTCTGTAGTGTTCTCGGTTGAGTTGAGTTGAGTCAAGAACCGACATTACAGCACTCGGGACATTCCCATACATGCTCCGTCCTGATGTTCAACAGCCTGACGAGAGTCCCGATACTAATGATACCAGTAGAAGTCTGATTATTTTTCACATGGCCTTTCCACGGAGTTTTGAGTGTCGGAAAGTCCCTCTGGTCACTCCATTCTCTCCAAGCCGTAATGATAAACCTGTTCTTCTGCCATCTGATCCCCGCTCTTTTGTTTCTCTGCTCGCTTCTCTCAACACTCCCTCGTCTACTTCTCTTTAATCTCTCTTCGCTGGCTGGTGAAGACAGCATCAAGCACAGAGCACGCACTCCGTAGCTCCGGCGTTTAGTCTTATAAATTGTTTCTATATAGTATTCCATATAGTATCCGAATAGTATTCTCGGACTAAACGTAAATATATAATGATACAGCACGCCTTGTGTGATAGACAACACAATAGTAGATCGCACATGGTGCTAAATGTGGGCAGAGTTCATATCCTTATTTAATAACAGAAGGGTGGGGGGGGGGGGGGGGGGGGGTTACAATGCAAGATAATCGACTTCTTTGCAAAGGTTGTATCTAATATGGCTCAGGGCTCAGTCTCTTACCACATGGTGTCCTGCCGAAAGCGTCGCGCAAAACACGAACTTCGTAGCTCCAGCGATGACTCCCAAGAGTCTAATAAAAAACTGCACTAGTGATCCTAACGACGTGGCCCGGAAACTACCCACAACCCTCGTAGCTCGATACAGGCGGCGAATCACTTGGCCACGAAGACTGCCTGTATTATAAGACAATGTTCTGTCACATTTCGAGTCACCAGCCTCGACTCTTCTTCATCTATTGTGAAATGTTCGATGAATCACATCTGTAAGTTGCCACCATTGACAACTGAACTTCTGCACCACCTTCCACACAACGACGGACTTATGTTTTAATGTTAGTAACTATTTTCATTTCATGGTTTTCTTTAGATATGTTTGTGTTGCTCCTGAGGAAGATTAGCACAATGGAAACGTCGTTCGTAATGTCGTAGTATATTTATTGTATTATTATTATTATTATTATTATCATTATTATTATTATTATTATTTATTTATTTATTTGTTTATTTATTTATTATTATTTTTTTTTGGGGGGGGGGGGGGTGGGGGGTAGGGGTTGATTTCCCCTTGTTATTTACGTTTGGGGTAGTGGTATGTTCGTTGTAAGGGATGTCCACTGTGTCTGTGTTTTGTATCTATCACATCGCAAATGTTACACAAACCTAACGGTTTCAATTTCTTATTGTAATATCCTGTTGCAGCCTTTACTTCTGTTATCTTTACGTTCAGTAATTTGCCATACTCACGTACGCATAGACAGACACGCAGACATATATACATACATACTTACTGGCACGGTGCCGTCTTGGCAGACATTGTTATATTGTGCTTCAAAATCTGCATAATAACTACAACCCATGGTGGTAGCGAATGTTACTGATCAGATCATTTCGCGCTATAAATATTTGTCTACAATGGATGCATGTGACCACATGGTCATTTCCACCATCACGACGTCAAGCACTTATAACTCGTAACTGCTACCTCTCGCTTTGATTCCGAGACCGGTTAAGACCTATGATGGAGTTATACCTCTCCATAGCACAAGGACTGGGATGAATTGTAGGGACTATATATTTCCAATGCAGCAAGATGATCTCTCTCTCGGCCTTCCTAATGTACTCCAGAGGAAAGGTCACACCAATACATGTGAAACAAGACTAGCGGCAGAAGCTGCCGGATCAGCAAAGCAATATCTACCCATTGGAGCTTCGATCCTATACCAGTTGGCAACCAAGGCGTAAGGCCTGGTCTGCCTTGCAATGATATTTAGTCCTTATGTTGCATTTCCTCTCACCAGGATAAGGTTTGAACCCTCCCAATTTCGTTCCTCAGCCCGAAGCCGTTGGAACAAACATACCTACATACATTTATCAGAAATACGTCGCTGAAGACAACCTTATATTCTGATTTATCTCCGTACATTTAAAGTGGGACATTCCCACGAAACAATTACTTTTATCTTACTTAAACTAACGACAACACGACTGACATCAAACTAGCCACAAGTGTTTGTCACAACAGGATATTCTGTACTATAAGCATGGCAGTCAGTCTGTTATTCTTTCTCCTTCAAACGATGAAGGATATATTGAAATAGTTTGTAGAGACTGCTGGAGTGATGGCTATAAGTGGAAATGACATCAGTTTCTCTAACGTGTAGTGCACGAGTAATAGAGTGAGGTACTTGAGGCCCCTTTCATGTGTGTACAGTTAGTTCTTCTTTTTCAATTACTACATTTTGTTCTGATTCTTCTTCCTCCTCTTCTCCTTCTCGTTCTTCAATTACTATTTCTTATTCTAATTCTTCCTCCTCCTCCCCTCTTATGCTTCTCCTACTTCTTCTCATCTCACTCATCCTCCTTCATCTACGGCTTCTTCTTCGGCTATCAAGGTTTGCTATTGGTCTAATTCGGCATGACTCACGAACATGAGGAATAACATGAGGCGTCCATAGGTTGCCCAGTGTGTGTGTGTGTGTGTGTGTGTGAATGTGTGTAAGTATGTGAGTGTGTGTGTATGTCTTTTTTTCAACTCTGTGTTGCAGTGGTGACATAGCGGCTAGAACTTCTGCTTGGCGGCCAGTATTCATATATTGCAATGTCATGTTGGTATTTAAAGATATTGCTATATAAAGAAATCGGTCTGGCATATATATATATATATATATATATATATATATATATATATATATATGCACACAATATGTCTGAAGGATTACTTACGTTTAACCTCTTTTATTTGGCTTTCTCACTTGTATTTTTATTTGTCCATACAGTGGGATATCACACCTTTGCATGTCATGTTTATGCCCTTAAAATATATCCACATTCAGATTTACCTACTCTGTTAGACTAAAGATATTTCGCTCTACATTTCCTAACTTCGCTACCAAAACACTGAATTAATGTGCACTTTTCCTGTCCTTGTAAGTTGAGCACCCGTATTCTTTATTTACAATACATTTCTGCACAGTCATTCAAATTATAACTGTTTTATTTACAGTATAAATGTTGTTTTAGCTGACGCAGTGCCAAACAAAAAGTAGGTTTGGAAAAGACATGGTACACAATCTAATAAACAAGTATTATAATGTAAATTTCCCTTCACTGAGCATTACAATTACTGCAGATACACGAAACAAAAACAAATAACATGATGACCCTAGTATAACGATATATTGTCCTTCTGTTCAAATGGGGGGGGGGGGGGGGGGGGGGGTCATATTTGGGCAATATATATTATCCTATATATAATACCCTCGTTTGTGCTGTTCTAGAAAATGTTCCGACATGTTGGATGTGTGCGCTGTGTTGCTGGCTTTGAGCTAAGGCTACTACAAGTGAGTTCACTGGACTGATGTTGCGTGTGGGTTCCCTATTACCAGTGTCCCTCGCCATCAGGGAAACCCACTCCAATTTCTGATGTACTTGTAATTTACGTCCTCAAGTCAAAGACGAGAAGTCAACATTTAAGATGAACTGACCGGCGTGTCGCTTAACACACACTACCTTATCATCATGTGTGTGGGTGTGGTATTGTGTGGTATTGTGTGGGACGGGAGCTGGGTGTGGATAAATGATGTTTGTGTGGGTGGGTGCAGGTGTGGTTGGGTTTGTGGGTGGGTGAAGGATGTGTGTGAGGGTGGGGGATGGGTGGTTAGGATGTGTGAGTGTGGGTGGGTAGATAGGAGATGTATGTGTTGATGAGTGGGTAAGGGATGTGTGGGTGTTAGTGGTTGAGGGATAAGTACGTGTGTCTAGGGATGTGTGAGGGGATGAATGTATGGGTTGTGTGTGCGTGGATGGGAGGTGTGTGTTTGTGAATGGGGAATGTGTTGGTGGGTGGGGATGTGTGTGAGGGATGTTTGTATGGGTGGGGAGATTGTGCGTGGATGGGGATGTGTGTGTATATGGGTAGGGGTGTGTGGTTAAGGGATGTGTGGCTGGGGGAATGGGTGGATGGAGGATGTGTGGTTGGGTGGAGGATGTGTGGTTGGGTAGAGGATGTGTGGGTGGGTGATTGTATATGAGTAAGGGTGTGTGGTTAAGGGATGTTGGTTGGGGGATGGGTGGGTAGAGGATGTGTGGGTGGGTAGAGGATATGTGGGTGGGGGAGTGTGTGCAGGTTAGGAGATGATGGGGGATGTTTGCAGGTGTGGGCTCGGGATCTGTGAGTGGGCTGGGGGAGATGGGAGATTATGTGGGTGAGTGCGGAATTTGTGTGTGGGTAGGTGCGGAATATGTGAGTTGACGGGGAGATGTGTGTGTGGCTGAGGAATATGTGTTTGATTGAGTGGTTGGAGGTGTGTGGGTGGAGGAGGATATTGGATGAGTGATTGTTTGTGGAAAATGGGATGGGTAGAGGATATGTGAGTGGGTGGGGAGATGTGTGTAGGTGGGGGATGTGTGGGTTATTGAATGTATGTGTGCTTGGGGTGTGGGTGGATGGGATGTGTGGTGGGTGAGAGGTGTGTGTGGGCGGGGAGATGTGTAGGTGTAGGGATGTGGTGGATGGGGGGGGGGGGGAATGTATTGTATGTGTGTGTGGTTGGGTGGGGGAGTTGGAGTGAATGGGGGATGTGTGGGTGGGTGGTGGATGTGTCTCATAACATAGTAATATGCATTGTTTATGTTTACAAAATTCACGTGACAATGTTTTTTTTTTCCTATGCACTGTTGATGAAAGAAAGATGAGTGATTGGAAGGGCCGAATGTAAGACGGGCCTGCGTGCCCAATTTGTTACCCTTTGAAAATAAAGTCTGGTCGTTCGTTCGTTCAGTCCACCGGAAATTTAAGCGTGAGCGCTTTAATCCTTTTGACCTGTAGTGTGTGCTGTTGTTTAGGTAATGTATTTCCTATTTATAAATGTTGTTTATTTCTAACATGTTTTATTATTGCCATTCATCTTCTAGTCGTCACATGGGGCTTAAGGGGGTTAGTGAAATACAGATTTAGAATTTCCCGACATACCGAGTCAAGCGTTCAGCCACGGACGATTCGGAATTCGATCGCTTTGCGTTGACTTTGATGGTATGAGCCACTGACCAATCAGAAAGTAATGGCATACTTCTGAAAGCAACATTACCTAGTAAATCACAAACAGGTAATAAATGTTGGGATTAATTTCAATGTCCTGTAAAAGTACGTCACCATCATGCGCCATGCCAATGTGCGTGGTAAATCAGGTTTCGCCATCTCGCCAGAGTCGTGGATCAGCTCTGTGTTTTTGTCTCGCCCATGCCATGCGTTCAAGCCATTAAGATATTTACTTCTCTGCCTTTCCCTTGTACGGGTAATTCTATTCACCTTCCCACCGTGACTTCGTTTCCCTTTGCCCGCTAAAGTTATATGGCGTGCACATTTTCTGTGATTGTTGTTTCTCCACATGATGCGGGTGACATGTATTACGTACCACCCATCCATAATATGCCATGCCGATAAGCGGGGGTGGTCATGTTTTGCCATTTCACTCGATCACCAGAGTCGTGGATCAGCTCGGTGTTCCTGTCTCGACCATGCCACGTGGCCAAGCCATCCATTGGTCTCCTCCCTTCGATCTTGCCAGTTGTCACTAAGTTCTCCACGTCATTGTACTCATTACATGCCCAAAACATTTTGACTGTCTACGTCTAATGTTTCTAATCATTTTACGATCATCATGTGTTTCTTGAAGGACTAGTTCATTGGCTTTTCTGTCTGTCCATGGTATTCTTTGCATTTTCCTCAGAAACCACATTTCCAGAGCCATCAGATTTTCAGCTTGTCTGCTCATTGTCCGCGCTTCACAACCATACAAAAGTACAGTTTCTATTTAGCACTTCAACACTCTTTATCTCGTTTCAATTGATGTCTTGTTATTGGCCAGTATGTTTTTAATCTTGCAAAAGGCTACCTTCGCAATAGCAATTCTTGTTCTACTCTCTTCAAGGTATCTCTCATCAGATGTTATGACTGTTCCGAGATAACTGTACAGATTCACTTGCTTAAGAATATGCCCATTTACTCGTATATCGCATTGTGGTATTTCCTTCTTCCCAGTGACGACCATAATCTGTGTCTTCTTACAGTTTAATTCTAACCTGTTCACTGTGCGCAACAACCGCATCTGCTAAATGTTGCAGGTCCTGTTCATTGTCTGCAATCAAGCCTTTATCATTAACATATCTAATGTTATTTATGTATCCTCTCCCTGTTGTTGATTTCTCCAATATCTTCTATATTTCTGAAAATATTTTCACTGCACAGGGAAAAAACATCTGAAGACATTACCCATCCCTGTCTCACACCACTTTTAATAGGCTGATATTTACCTACTTCATTGTCAATTCTGATGGCAGCTTGTTGTTTCCAATATGTGTTTTTTACAAGTCTAAGGTCTTTTCTATCAATTTGTAGATCTTCAAACATCCTTATCATGTCGACATGTCTCACTTTATCGAAAACCTTTGTGTAATCAATAAAGCAAAGATGTAGATCTTTGTTTACTTCTATAGAACATTCAATTACTGTTCTCTGTATATACACAGCATTTACTGTACCCTTGCCTTCTACAAACCCACATTCTTCTCTTGTATCATCATAAAGATCTTTCACATAATCTGACCATGCATGTAAAATCTGATCTTTTTTCTATTATGATTTTGCAATCTTTGGTTGTTAGGTTGCTTGGTTTGATGTATGTGTTCTTTTTGTTAGTGATATCATTAATTCTCGTGTGCATTAATTTGGTATTTCGCGTGTTGTGTTGATTTTCAATTTCCTTGCAATTTTTCCCAAACCATGTTTCTTTTGCCTCTTTGCATAGCTTTCTAATCTCCCTGTGAATCTCTTCATATTTTTCCTTGTTGTTTTTGTTATTTCTTCCTATTTCCATGAGCTTTAATATGTCTTCCGTCATCCATTTCTTGCTTCCCATTATCTGTATTTTTGGGATGGTCGTTTGTGCAGCATGGTACACTGATTTCCTTATTTCCCATTGGTCGCTGACATCTTGACATAATATTTCCATATCGGACAATGCATCAAATCTGTTCTGTACCTCTACGTTGAATTTATCTTTTATCTCCCCACCCTTCAGGCCCCTAAATCAAATTTTGTGTTTCTTTGTGAATATTTGACTTTCTTTACTTTATATATATATATATATATATATATATATATATATATATATATATATATATATATATATATATATATATATATATATATATATATATATATGGTACTTTTGCTTTCTTTCACCCGAAACAAAAGGGAATCCCAGGGTATGACGTCACATCCAGCGGCTCCCTGTGATGCGTCGAACATTCAGGGGGTTTCCGTGTAGTTCGCCGTAGCTCGGTGCGCAATTCTATGCGGCGGCGGTGGTGCGCTATTCTTTCACTTTCCGGTTAGGGTTAGGGTTAGGGGGTAGGGTTAGCATTAGGATTAGGGTTAGGGTTAGGGTTAGTGTGTACCCTACTGTCACAGCCTCACATTAGATATAAGTTAAGAGAGAATAGCCAAGGGCTACAACTCCCGCCCAAGGGACAGAAGTAAGACCCTCGAAGGCCAGAGTAATCCAGAGCCTTCTCGAAGGACTGGTCAGTGAGTCCACTGTCCCGTGGACACTGATGTGGCCCGCCTATTGAGGGGTCCACAAGGAACTCGGACAGAGTTACCACCCGTGTCGGTGTCGCGACACGAGTGAACGGCAGAGACAGACGGGACATGAGAGAGGCAACAGGGCCTGCCTGAGAGGGACTTAATAGTTTATAGACATATGCTAGATAGTTTGCATAGTTTGCAGAGTTTAGATAGTTTGCATAGTTTGATGAGAATTTTTATTATAACCATGTGTGATGTTCAACCCTCTGTGATATGCAACGACGCCTCAGTGCGCCAACGCACTGTATATTAATGTTTCATTAAAAGTTGCAATATTATGTTGAACGGAGTTATGGTTGCCTGTTTGAGCCCGAGTCTAGATCCCTAGACATCGAACACGTTGACAGGCTTTTTGGGGGCCAAGCTCCGGTTTTGGCTTAAGCTTTACGTTCACACGGCTATTGACTGCCAAGTAAAATTCAAAATTATAATATCAAACTTATTTCTAAACAAATTTAATTGTGTGCAGCTATCTAGCGTAATCAACTAGTATTAATAGTAGTCCCTCTGTAGCCAGTGTCTCGATGATATTATACGATAAACTATTTTGACATGACTGTGACATTTTTTGACTGTTACTAATGTTTTCTCATTCTACGAGCAGATTGTTCCGCGAATTGTGGTGCGTGTAACCTATGTAATCTATCCAACAGTGGCGAGAGAGCAAGACAACATTCCCAAATTCTGGGAATATAAGATAAGTTTCATATCATGCCCATTGCAACCCTAAGCGGTACTTATCACCTTCCATCCATGTAACATTTTTGTATTGCATTGATTTCTATGTACATTCATAACCTTGTACCAACATAACTGTACATTTGTATTTGCACATGTAAACATTAAGGCAGATAACTAAATTTTCTACTCCCCCACATTTATCTAAGGGATTTAACTTTAGTAAAATTACAAACAAATAAAAGTTAAAATGTCTACATTAGAAAAATGTATTGAGTTAGGGATGAAATTAGGTTATAAAGAAGAGAAACTATCAGAGTGGGCTTAGAAGACACACGCAGAGAACATTGCCCGTGAAGAAAAAGCGCACGCAGAGAATATTGCCCGTGAAGAAAGAGCGATGGAACGTGAAGAAAAACAGAGGCAAGTTGAGGCAGAAGAGAAAAAGATGCAGATGCAACTACAAGCTGAAGAGAGGAAACTGCAATTGCAGGCTCAGGAGAAACAAATGGAACTTGACGCGGCGGCCAAATTAGCCCAATTGAATGCCGATACACAAGTAACACTTAAGCAGATGGAGATTGATTCCAAACGAAGAAATATCTGTAAATAAACTTAGAAGCAAGGAGGAGGAACAAAAATATAACAAGTATAAAGGCCTCGTGAAGGCATTCTGCTCAGGTGATTCTATCAGCGCATACCTGGAGAATTTTGAGTGTCTAATGTCCTATCATAAGATCGTAAAATCAGATTGGGCATTTATTTTAATGAGAAACTTAGCTCTAGAACCATTAAAAGTTATAGAAACAGTGCCACAGGAGATGAGAAAAGACTATGAGTATTTAAAGCATCGCATTCTCCAACATGTCTCATTAGACACAGCAGGGTACCAACAACAGTTCGCAAAATTATCCCCACAACCAAACCAAACCTTCATAGACTACGTGTCTACAGTTCAAGATGTTTGCACAAAGTGGATTAACTCTGCTAAAACTAACAACAGCCATGACAAACTTAAAGAACTTATTATTATTGACAAAATAGTTAGCACTATCCCAACACCTTTTGCTAAATTTTTAAAACAAATGGACTGTAAAAGTATTCAAGAAATCGAAACAAAGGGGAACGCATTTTTCACAGCGAACAGAGATATTTTTCAACTAAACCTAAGCCAAAACGATACAGCAGCAGCAGTAGTAAACACTAGGTATTCTAAACAAGCTGAAAGTAAGTTTAAACCACGTTCGAATGTCAGGAAGCCAGTTAAGTGCCAATATTGCCATCTGACGCATGAAGAATATTCGATGTGCGATAAATCTCCGAACTATCCTCATCACCTCCAGATGATCGTGGAGAAGCAAAAGAATAAAAGAAATGCGTACCAGAGAGCAGTAAAATGTTACTTCTGCAGTAGCTTTGGGCATTATAGTCGCTTCTGTGAAGGACGAAAGTTATTGAAACAAGCCAATGCGGCACTGGTTGAAACGTCCTCAGACGAAGATATGGAAGAAGTGAATGAATGTGATAATCAGAAAGAGTGTTTAAGTGAGCTAGGAAATGCAGTACAAATTATTGACACCATTACAGACAGTAAATGTAACACCTGTATGAAATTCCAACTTGACACAACATTACTATGTGGCCACACGATCCCTATTTCGAATGAAATGGCCAATGCTGCCTTGTCATCTACAGGCAAGCTACATTTTTCAACAGGTTTTGTAAACAACAAAAAGTGCACATTAATTCGAGATTCCGGCGCAACGCTCTGTGGAATAAAGAAAACATTAATCAGCGACACAGACTACACAAACAAACAGGCACCATAGAAAAGTACCCCCTTGCTCTTGTCGAAATTCGAACACCGTTCATATCTGGACGAGTATTGTGCGCAGTCTTGGAAAATCCTGTAGCTGGAATTATACTTGGAAATCTGCCCAACATACGTACATGCTCTGAACAAGAGATCAAACATTGGGAGCAGAAAAGCGGTATCCAGAACTCATACAGTGATTCTAAAGAGAAACACCATACGTGCTTGTCTCATACTGCCAAAAGCACAAGGGAGACAACCAATGAAGTAAATCAGAAAGAATTTACCGAGGTCCATAATGCAGGGGCGGCTGAATCCCTCAGTGATTCAACCAACTTAACACCTCGAACTGAGGATGCCAACGAACCTCCAGTTACCAAGCCTGTAGATGTGCAACAACACACACAACACACGAATGCAATAACACGACAGACAACTCACAAAACTCACACCGACCAACTGCAGAAGTCACTAGAAATTGCATCACCAAATCTACCAGCACTAATTTTGGAGAAGAACAGAAATGTTCAAAAACAGTTGTATTAAAACCAGATCAGGATATTTTACTATTGCTACCTGACAAGAAAGATTTACTATCAACCTCTTGGCAAGGACCATTTAAAATTGTTAGACGAGTGTCTGAAGTTGATTATGAAATTTCCTTGCATGGAAAATTGAAAATATTCCATGTGAATATGTTAAAACCATACTATACTAGAGAGGACAGTGACACGAGTAAACAGACGCAGCTAACGGATGACAGAAACGAAACGACAATTACCCAACTGAATGACACCTCGACAAATGAAGCATCTTTAACGACGCACTCTTCTGACAACAAAGACGACGAAGACATATTTATATTACCGACAATATGGGACAACGACAACAACGACCAATTTGACGACATATTGACCACGATTGATCTCGACGACGACGACAATGACAATGAAGACAATTTACAAACAGTAGCATTTGTAGTAAATCAGACAGACGTAGACAATACTGAAATTCCAGTACCAACTATGAATGACGACGGAAGTATAAAGGACATACAAATCTCTGACACTTTGACACAACAGCAGCGACAAGACATTTTAGCTCTCATTAATGAGTATAAATCCATCTTCTCTAACAAACCTGGACGGACTGACAGAATAACACATTCAATTGTGTTGACAGATCTGACACCGGTCAAATGTAGACCATATTCTATTCCTCTGCATTATAGAGCAAATTTAGACAAATAAATTTTGGATTTAGAGAAAAATAGGATAATTCAGAAATCTATGTCTCAATATTCATCACCGATAGTCCTTGTGAAGAAAAAGGACCAAACGATTCGTTTGTGCATCGATTATAGGAAGTTAAATACAATAATTACAACGGATGCAGAGCCAATGAACAATTGTGAAGACCTCATTTTTAATATGTCTCAATCATCCTTATTTTCGAAGGTTGACTTAGCGAAAGGTTATTGGCAGGTACCACTACACCCTTCTTCTAGACATATAAAAGCATTCGCAACACCTCTTGGTTTGTACGAATGGAGATATCTTCCATTTGGTCTCAAAAACGCTCCTGCCACATTTGTAAGATTAACTAGGTTGTTATAGCACGGAACCAGAGACGTGCAATCTTATATTGATGATATATGCATTCATTCTTCTAATATGACGTCTCACCTACTTACACTCCAACAAGTCTTCAACCAAATCTTTCTTTTTGGACTTACTATCAAACCTTCCAAGGTTGAAATAGGCTATAAACAAATAGACTTCCTTGGTCATAGAATTTCTGAAGGAAAATTGTTGACAGATGAGAAAATTGTTTCTAAAATTCTCAATCTAGAAGTTCCTACTACGAAAAAGCAAGTTCGTAGTTTATTAGGCCTTATAAACTATTATGCTAAATTCATACCCAATTGGGCAGAATTGACATCAGTGTTTTCTAATATGTTAACAAAAGATCACCCAGAACGATTTTGTAAAAGTACCCGCTTAGAGGATGCAATAGGCAGATTGAAATGCATCTTTTCTGATCCACCTGTATTATTGTTACCAAACATAAATTTACCCTTTATTTTGACCACAGATGCGAGTGCTATCGCAATAGGAGGATGTTTAATGCAAGAAGTGGATGGAGTGAGACACCCAATTCTCTACCTAAGCCGTAAGCTGAAGCAAGCAGAGACCCGTTATGCTACGGTGGAATTGGAGGCATTAAGTCTATTGTTTTGTATGCTTAGACTATCTAAGTTCCTCTTAGGTTCCCATTTTATTGTTCTCACTGATAATTCGCCATTGTTGGTGCTGAAGCAAGGTGTGCCGAAGAACCATAGGGTGCAAAGATGGTGTCTTCTTCTTCAAGATTTCGACTTCGAAATCCGCCATATCAGAGGCACAGATAACATAATAGCCGATATTTTATCGCGGCAATCGAATGCGCCAGCAGAATAACATTTGGCACATTGACCATTCGCCATACTAGAAACTGTGATAATTTTAGTCTGTGGCATAGAACAGTGTAACTCTACACCTGCTAGAGAACTTTCAGTTAAATGTAATAACACCTAGTGAATAGGTTATTTATGACACCCACGAACTTGAAACGTTGAGAGCTATACAACCAATTACCAAAGCTCTAAGAACAATCCGAGCGAGAGATATTATCTGTAAAGTGATTACAACGAGTGAAATGACATTGATCATGAAAGCACGAAGAACACTTTATACTCGACATGAGAACATTCCATTTTTGCTGTTGCTAATAGACTTTGCGGACAGCCGAAACAGAACTATGTCGATTACAACACTCAAGAGACAGCCATACTAACTTTTAACATTCATGGCACGACACGCTAACAACAGGAGGACAACGCGCACATCATCGTTGGATTTAGTTACTTAGTTAATTAATTAATTTAGTATTGAATATGTATTATATTTGTATTGAATTATGTATATATAATATGTCGACCTGTAATTTGTACATTTCCTACCATAATATTACAGGTATTGCCATTCATAGGTGAAAGAATCTTCCTATGCAATTTTCTCTATCTAAATTATAATCCATTTTTGAGTCATCGTACAAAAAGTACGTATGACCTTAAAGGGAAAGTATCGCCTCTTCCATTTTTTCTAAGGGCAATAACACTTACCTCAACTTTACTTATATATTTTAACTAAATACTATTTTGAGTGAAAATTGTGTGAATGACAGAGTGAATGAATTAAATGAGAGAACGATATACTGAGCGGACAAATTGTACGCAAAACGTATTTATTTTAATTTGTCTGCGTCTTTCATGTAAATGGTAGTACTTGTCTAAATTGTTGATGCATGTTTAGTATTTAGGATGTTACATCTAAGCACCACTGCTTGGAATGCCTGATCATGCATTGCACACATTGGGGTAATTCATGATTAAGGATATCCCAACTCGTGACGCTTGGAGACAAGCCACACATTCAGCACACACTTTACACACAACTCAAAACTGAACACTATCAATTAAAATACAGTCACTTTATTAGAAACATCAAGTTATTACTTAACACACTAACAAGTCAACAGGGACACATGTAGTCAGATGGGATAAAATAACAGTATAACTACATATTCAGCATTATACAACATACAAGAGTAAAAGTGTATTGAAATGCACACACAGAACAAGATTTGAAGGTGTACTTAATTGGCCAAGACTTTTGTCTTGTTAATCCTCTTTAATACAGAGGTTAAGTATCTTGGTATCAGTAGGATACTATGAGAAGGACGGGTTGTAAAAACAACTAGATAACGTCACGTAACTTCGGTCAGATAAGCATTATTAAGGACACAGGAGGGAGAGACCTCTTCAGCAAATCGGAGAAGAGGTGTATGGAAGAATACATGAGTTTTAATGCTAGTATGTGGGCTACCAAGTGATTATCCACCAAACTACATACACCGACTTTATGTGATTCTGTGACAGAATTAGTACAGAACTAATTACCTTATAACAACCCATCAAATCAGGGGAGAGGGAGGACTCCTGTCACAGCCTCACATTAGATATAAGTTAAGAGAGAATAGCCAAGGGCTACAACTCCCGCCCAAGGGACAGAAGTAAGACCCTCGAAGGCCAGAGTAATCCAGAGCCTTCTCGAAGGACTGGTCAGTGAGTCCACTGTCCCGTGGACACTGACGTGGCCCGCCTATTGCGGGGTCCACGAGGAACTCGGACAGAGTTACCACCCGTGTCGGTGTCACGACACGAGTGAACGGCAGAGACAGACGGGACATGAGAGAGGCAACAGGGCCTGCCTGAGAGGGACTTAATAGTTTATAGACATATGCTAGATAGTTTGCATAGTTTGCAGAGTTTAGATAGTTTGCATAGTTTGATGAGATTTTTTTTAATAACCATGTGTGATGTTCAACCCTCTGTGATATGCAACGACGCCTCAGTGCGCCAACGCACATTATATTAATGTTTCATTAAAAGTTGCAATATTATGTTGAACGGAGTTATGGTTGCCTGTTTGAGCCCGAGTCTAGATCCCTAGACATCCAACACGTCCCTAACCCTAACCCTAACCGAAAAGTGATTGCAGGACCGATGCAGATGAGGATCGAAGTGAGACAGAAACGGTTGCCACAGCCCAAAGAAACAACACTGTGGTGTGGGACAATTGAAACGCACTGACACGCACTCCACCCGAACACAGAGGAGATCACCGTCGGCACTAAATATAGCTGGTGACTCTAAATATAGCTGGCAAAGTTTGTTTGGGGTGAAAGAAAGCAAACGTACCATATATATATATATATATATATATATATATATATATATATATATATATATATATATATATATATATATATATATATATATATATATATATATATTGCTTAAGATTAATCTATGGTCGCTGTAGCAGTCTGCGTTTGGTATAGTTTTTGCGACTTGTACGGCATTTCGAAATCTTCTGTTGATGAGACAGTCTGATGTCTGTTCTTACAATCAGGACTCCTCCATGTCCATAATCTCTTTGGGTAATGTTGATACAAGGTGCTTCCAATAATCACATCATGCTTTTCTGCCAACTGTACAAGTCTAAAACCTCTTTTATTATGTTCCCCTAGTCAATACTTACAATTACGCGCGGTGCGGCACGAACTTATTTCAGATGAACGCTCCTAATATTATGTTTTAGTTCTGTAAAATTTCATGCCAACTCTACACACCATCCCCCTGTTATACCATTATAATATTATAATTTATATCCAAGTGTTATTCTTTATTCTTGTGGAGTTGCGTTTTGGTTTATTTTATTATCAACTGTCGAGAGCAGAGTGTGGCGAGAGGACAACACTTCTTCATGAGACAGTATGGAAATTGGTTTTCACATACCGTCTTTTCAAGTTTACCCGGGAAATATAACCTGGAATAGTTTTGAGACCTCAAAGGTCAAGGGCCAGGATTGTTTTTAAAATAGTCATAGGTTGAGCGGGAGTGCATGACCGAATAGCGGCAAGGCCATCCTCTATTGTTGGCGAGCAGTTTCTAAGGGAGAGGAGTGCCAAATGTATTGTACACTTTGGGTTCAAGCTGTCAGAGGGACAATGGTGAACTTTGGAGGCAGCAGAATTTATGGGTACAAGGCGGCATTGGAAGGACCTTGGCTGTCAGAATAGAACGCCACTACTCCGAATTTATGGTAGCGGGAAAAAGTACATGAACTTAGAACTACTGGACCATGAACTCAGAGACAATGTAGATTTGGGTTAATGATATGATGGTAGTATGCAAATTAAGCAGAGTACGCGAGGTACTGATTGGGTAGTCTTTCACGAGGTGAGAGAAGCCTGGTCACGTGATTCAAGAAAGGCGCCAACTCGAGAAGTAATATATACTTGAGGATCCAGTCAGTTAGAGAAGAGTCGAGCAGGAGAGAGGACAGTTAATAGTGGACTCCGGGAGCGGCGGGGGCCTGAGCCCTCTTGGGGCAGCCCAAGGAACATAGTAACAGGACTTCAGAAATTGTGGCTAATCCGTGCCCAAGTCTGTATAGTATCTGTAGGAGGAGGAAGTGAAGGAAGACGGACAAGCGCCCATGCTAGAATTCGTCTGAATCACTGATAGGAGTGAGAACGACTAAGGATCTGTGAACGGAACCTACCCAAGGCAGATAAGCCAAAGAAGGGAAAGACACGCAGAGTCCGAGGGTCGTTAAAGTGCAAGAAAGCCACTTGAGTTAAGAGGACCGCCAGCTAAGGAGACCGCTCGTTAGTTGCAGTAGATGGCTAAACGTCAGACAGGACGACCATAGCCAGGGACACTGCGGTTGGAACCACGCAGGAGACTAAAAGGTCAGATAGGACAATAAGGTCAAGTGGGATCCACGACAAGCGATTGATTGGGCAGAGACAAATGAAACCCAGAAGGACGACCAGAAAACCCACTGGATGGCAGAAGTTGAATGCATGGCCTGGGTAAAATGGAGTTGCACCCAAGCATACCGGGCATACTTTACTAAACAGATATCCATCTGAACAAAATAATCCCTGGGTATATGGATTGATGGATCAATCTATGGATCAATGGGTATTTGGGCTAAATACATGGACCACTAATAAGCCTACGGAAAGATAGTTACGAAACAAAGGCCGGTGTAATTCCTAGCTTTAGTCTTTTACTTCATGCGGTTAATAGGTGATCATAAGTGGCATTCCCCCTAACACCCAGTTGCATAGGCTGTTACACTATCTATCTCTCCCTGGTGAGGTAATGCAGCATCGTATTATTACAGTTCAATATGCATTATGTGTCTGCAATGCATGTACTGATTACTCTATTGCGATTATGTTGTAGATTGTCACTCTGTTACTGTTCAGAAAGAAAATAAATATAGGTTTGAGTTGCCTTTTATTTCGACTTGTCAGTCTGAGATTGTGTAGATTAGTAGTAGTTTAGAGACTTGTGAGGTGGGTTGTACATCTCTTCTATAACCTGATGACATACACCACGAGACATTGATGGTGCAATAGTAATTAACTATTGTTCTCACGCGGAGACACGAACCTAAATCTTTCCTATCCCTTACTCTCATCCTCTTTTCTCCTTCTCTCTTCTCTCTTCATCTTTCCTTATTATCAAAGATAGTGCGTATGTAGGCAGAGTTCGACTGAGGAACGAACTTTTAGGCTTCACACTATTTATATCATTTCCCTCATCATTCATTTCTTTCTCTTCTCTCTCTCCTCACTTCCTCTCTCTTCTTCCAATTCTTTTCTAGCTGTCACAAAAATGGCGTCGTCTGGCATCGATATGTTTCCAGATTTTTCTGGGACCTTCCAGCTTAGTCCGGGAGCTCCCAGGAGATTCCATGTGAACTTTGTCTCTGTGGTGTCAGGTTATACTATATAGTAAGATCGTATATATAGATTTGTCGCTTACAGTCAGTAGTTCGTGATTGCCTGCTCGATAGGTGTCTCAGTAAGTGCTCCTTTACTAGGCTACTTATCTCATAGCTGGTTGGTAAATTGTCTGAACTATCTGTCGGCGAGGTTTCTACTAAGTCTGTTCAGTCAGAAACTCTTGTGTAAAGTACACCGGCCATACCCACTTTGCTACAAGAACATCGGCAAAATCTACTACAACAAAATACCCAGGGATAGCCAACTCAGAAGGAGTGTCAGCGCAGCGGAATCTGTCCGAAATGAGCTCAGACAACAGCTGAGCAGAGCAAGTCAACGTACGGGTGGCCTTATCTTGTCATCTTTAAAGGACCAAACTCCTTATGTCAGTGCACGGTAAAGACTAACTCACTGATTGAAGAGTATCAGAATAAAATACTCCACCGTTATACAAAGGTCACCCACTCTTCATCCAGGAAGTCAGAGTCATGATTGACGACAGGGCATGGCAGGCGAAACCCAGAGCCATGCAAAGTATAAGAACAATTCCCACACCTGTTATGCAGGGCCAGCCAAACCTGTGGCTTTCTGGGGAATGAATTTCGCTGATTCTTTTAGGGAACAGTTATGAAGCTGTTTAGGTGACAGAACCCAACATTTCTGGTGGCAGTGTAGACATCCGAGGCCACTAAGAAAATATAGCGCTCCTTCCCCCCCCTTTTGGTGTTGCCCTGCAAGAAACGACATCAAGGACCCATCGTGCTAGCGTGCCCCACCAGCGGCAGGGCGAGACGGGCTGTGACGAACGTTATCAATGGCACACGTAGCGCACAAGAAATGCACGCATGAACAATTAGATCATCAAGAGGGGATATTCCCCTGTGTTTTATGCAGTGAGTTAATTATGGCTGTTGTGAAGAGACAAATGACAGTGTAACTCGTGGTAGTTAGAAAATCCCTTTATTTTAGAAGCGGGAACAGAGGTGGAATTCAGTGTACCAGCGTGTTGTTCAAGTTTCATGATACCAGATTTAGATATGTTAACAGTGTTGGGCAGTGAATGACCAGTGACGCCCTATATTTCTGCCCGTGCATATAGAATAGACACTTTAAAGAAAACAATTGTAGAAATTCAGTGAAGAAGAAAACGGAATCCAGAGAGCAACCGCAAGCAGAAACATATTCTTTATATATTTATTCCAGCGTGACAATGAACAGTAGTTAAATAATTAGTTAAACATTCGTGCTGTGGTGTTGATTCATTATTGAATGACATTTTGGTCGGAGGGCCATATGTGTAGTCACCTTTAGCCATCCTTTGTTTTACAGATTCATGAAATTAGTTAGAAACATGTTATTTTGTTGTTTAAATGAATATGACTTCTTCAGGGGATCAACTGTTGTGGGCAGTTAGCTCCCTTGTTATTTCCATAGCGGAAGTTGTCAAGTCGGGTATGGGTATGTTTTTATTTTTGTGTGGGCCTCACTCTATTGTGTTCAAGGGCAGACACAACTGCAGTATTAGGTGTCATAGTGACTACACATAGTTCAATGTCGTGTCAGGAGGCCAAGGAGACCATTTATAATCTGAGATTGCCCGAGTAGATGTTAATACGGGTACATGTTTGTTTTTAATGTGAAGGGGCGTGGCGAAGAATAAATGTTAGAGCATGATGTCCTAGGATTGGGCACACATTTTTTTGTCAGAGTTATTTCAGCGCCAAGAGAATAGGGCATGATGTCCAAGAACTGGGCATACCATTTTTTTTCAGAGTTATTTCAGCGCCAAGACAATTGAGCACGATGTCTAACGACTGGGCGCACATTTGTTTTTATGTCAAAAGCTGTTTCATGATATATGTTTGGTTTGTTTCTATGGCCACTAAATGTTGTTTACTTACAGTAGGGGCTGATTTGTTTTTGTGTACATCGGTGGTGATCGTGAACATTGCAGCTTCAGGCTGATGTGTCCTTGCGAATAGGGGAGAATTTGTTGTTTTATTATGTGTGGTGAACAGGCATGTTCCTGTGGTGTCGCAGGAATTGTTACAATGTTTTTTTCAGATTCAAGGATGACTGGGCACATTGATGTACAGAGTTCCTAGTGGGTAGCACCAATGTGAATTTGATTTTTGGTTTTGTTGTTGTTACAGGGGAGTGGCATATTAAGTGAATGCCTGTATTGACATTGTTTTATTAATTTTGGTGCTCCTAAGTATTGCATCCATTGATTGATGATTTTGTTTTCTGGGGAATCCCCAGCATGCAAGGGATTGAACTGTCTTTATTAATAATATTAGTTGGTTACTATTTTGTTGCGATGCACGTCAGAATAAGAACAAGTTTTAACTGCCTTATGCACTGGGAGAGCAGGGGATGCAACCAGTATTTTTTAAATTATTATTATTTGGGGTGGAAGTTCCAAAAAGAGTTTTCCCCTTAGGCGTCCAATATTGTTTATGAGGGATGTCAGATGTGGAGCCAGGGCTTCGATCTCAAGGAGGAATGGCGCTATATTGATGGTGGGACCCATCAACTTTTGGTAGGTGGGTATGAGACAGTATGGAAATTGGTTTTCACATACTGCCTTTTCAAGTTTACCCGGGAAATATAAACTGGAATATTTTTGGGACCTCAAAGGTCAAGGGCCAGGATTGTTTTTAAAATAGTCATGGGTTGAGCGGGAGTGCAGGACCGAATAGCGGCAAGGCCATCCTCTATTGTTGGCTAGCAGTTTCTAAGGGAGAGGAGTGCCAAATGTATTGTACACTTTGTGTTCAAGCTGTCAGAGGGACAATGGTGAACTTTGGAGGCAGCATAATTTATGAGTACAGGCGGCATTGGAAGTGACCTTGGCTGTCAGAAGGAGAACGCCATACTCCGAATTTATGGTAGCGGGAAAAAAGTACATGAACTCAGGATCATGGACCGTCATGAACTCGAGATAACAATGTAGATTTGGGTTAATGATATGATGGTAGTATGCAAATTAAGCAGGAGTACGCGAGGTACTGATTGGGTAGTCTTTCACGAGGTGAGAGAAGCCTGGTCACGTGATTCGAGAAAGGCGCCAACTCAAGAGGTGATATATATTTTGGGATCCAGTCAGTTGGGGAAGAGTCGAGCAGGAGAGAGGACAGTTAATAGTGGACTCCGGGAGCGGCGGGGGCCTGAGCCCTCTTGGGGCAGCCCAAGGAACATAGTAACAGGACTTCAGAAATTGTGGCTAATCCGTGCCCAAGTCTGTATAGTATCTGGAGGAGGAGGAAGTGAAGGAAGACGGACAAGCGCCCATGCTAGAACTCGTCTGAATCACTGATAGGAGTGAGAACGACTAAGGATCTGTGAACGGAACCTACCCAAGGCAGATACGCCAAAGAAGGGAAAGACACGCAGAGTCCGAGGGTCATTAAAGTGCAAGAAAGCCACTTGAGTTAAGAGGACCGCCAGCTAAGGAGACCGCTCGTTAGTTGCAGTAGATGGCTAAACGTCAGACAGGACAACCATAGCCAGGGACACTGCGGTTGGAACCACGCAGGAGACTAAAGGTCAGATAGGACAATAAGGTTAAGTGGGATCCACGACAAGCGATTGATTGGGCAGAGACAAATGAAACCCAGAAGGACGACCAGAATACCCACTGGATGGCAGAAGTTGAATACATTGTCTGGGTAAACTGGAATTGCCTAGACATACCGGGTATAGCTGAATAAACAGTTACCCGCTGAACAGGTTGGATGGGAACAAAATAATCCCTGGATATATGGATTGATGGATCAATCTATGGATCAATGGGTATTTGGGCTAAATACATGGACCACTAATAAGCCTACGGAAAGATAGTTACGAAACAAAGGCCGGTGTAATTCCTAGCTTTAGTCTTTTACTTCATGCGGTTAATAGGTGATCATAAGTGGCACCTCCCTAACACCCAGTTGTACAGGCTGTTACACTATCTATCTCTCCCTGGTGAGGTAATGCAGCATCGTATTATTACAGTTCAATATGCATTATGCGTCTGCAATGCATGTACTGATTACTCTTTGCGATTATGTTGTAGATTGTCACTCTGTTACTGTTCAGAAAGAAAATAAATATAGGTTTGAGTTGCCTTTTATTTCGACTTGTCAGTCTGAGATTGTGTAGATTATAGTAGTTTAGAGACTTTGTGAGGTGGGTTGTACATCTCTTCTATAACCTGATGACATACACCACGAGACATTGATGGTGCAATAGTAATTAACTATTGTTCTCACGCGGAAACACGAACCTAAATCTTTCCTATCCCTTACTTTCATCCTTTTTCTCCTTCTCTCTTTCTCTCTTCATCTTTCCTTATTATCAAAGATAGTGCGTTGTAGGCAGAGTTCGACGGAGGAACGAACTTTTAGGCTTCACACTATTTATATCATTTCCCTCATCATTCATTTCTTTCTCTTCTCTCTCTCCTCACTTCCTCTCTCTTCTTCCAATTCTTTTCTAGCTGTCACATTCAGGTACCAAAGAATGAGTTTGCTCCTCTCTGAAGTGAGTGGCTTTCTTGGCACTCATGACCCTCTACATGAAAACCTTCCTTATATCTATTGTTATCTTACCTTGTGACCCGTCTCCACCCCTAGGAAGTCTCACGAGCCAATTCAAGGTGTCTTTAGTAGTATGTCCTAGTTGATAGGGATATCTATCTTCCCTGTTTAAAATTTACTTTTCATACCACAATGCGCACACAGCAATTTGCGCCACTTGATATTGTCACACATCCTTTCGCGGTGGTGACCTCTTTTATCAAGACAAGAGGGGAGAAGACAATACAAAATGGAACACGATGAGAGAAGATACGATGAGACGAAACAAGATGAGACGATGCATGGCGAGACAAGCGTGGACAAGATTAAAATAACAAGATTGGACAAGATAAGACAAGAGTAGCAAAAACAAGAATGGACAACACTAGACAATGAGTAGTCAAGACAATAATAAACAAGACACGAGTCGAGAAGACAAGAATAAACAAGACAAGATTAGATAAGACAATAATAGACAAAACAAGACGAGAGTAGACAAGATAAGAATAGACATGACAAGAGTGTTGTTGTTTGTCCATCAAGAGTGATGATGACCATTCATTTCATCCAGTGGGGTTGAAAGTATGGAGCCGTGAGTTCTAAGATGGCTGATAAGGCCTATTTGTGGCTCGAAATAGTCTTTGACACAGTGGGCAAAGAATGATTGACGTTCCAGGATGAGGATCTCCTGCAGTTGTTTTCCTGTCCAGCCTTTTCTTCACAGCTCTTGCAATCCTGGTTGCTTCACAAGTGACTGTACTATTATGTAATGATGTACGCCACGTAATTACGGTCTTTAGCAGCAGTCTCTCAGGTGTCAAGATGAATTCCAAAAGCTTTCAGTGAGATTTTCAGAGTGTCTTTTAAGCGTTTCCTCTGACCGCCTTGGAGCGTTTACCACAAAGCAGCTCGCCGTAAAAAAAAAACTTTGTTAAGGGAGCCTGTGATCTGGCATGAGAGTTTCGTGACCAGCCCAGCGAATCTGATATTGCATTAGTAGAGTGTTGATACTGGGCATGGATGCTCTTTCTAGAACTTCACTGTTTGGGATCTTGTCCTGCCATGTAATCTTCAATAGCTTCCTAAGGCAGACTCTATGGAAGTGGTTTAATTTCCTAGCATGTCGCTGATGAAACAGTCCAGGTTTCACAAGCATATAGCAGTGTGGATAATACAACTGCTTTGTAGACTTTTAGCTTTGTTTGCTGGCTTATTCCAGTTCTGTCCCATACATTCTTGTACAGTCTGCCAAAGGCCACGCTGGCCTTGGAGATTCTTGCATTTACTTCGTCATCAATTGTGGCAGCTTGTGACACAGTGCTGCCAGGATAGATGAATTTGTCCGAAGAGTAGACAAGATAATAATAGACACGACAAGACGAGAGTGGACACGACGAGAATGGACAAGACAAGAATAGACAAGACAAGACGAGAGTAGACAAGACAAAAATGGACAAAACAAGAGTTGACAAAACAAGAGTGGACAGAACAAGACGAAACATTCCGCCAAGGCGAGAAAAGAATAGACAAGACAAGACGAGACAAGAAAGTAGATACACATTTCTTGGAAATCCCCCTGTTTTCCCCTCCAAAAATTAATGTACACGCACAGCAGAAAATACAGAACTACTGAAAATGAACATGATCACCTCATCGGTTGTATTAATTAGAGTCAACATCTAGCATGTAATGTAATTGTAAAACATGTATATTCTCTATAAATAAACTAGTGTTTTTCCCATAAATAAGCCGGCGTTTTCTCCATAAACAAACGTGCGTTTTCTCTACACATAAACATGTGTTTTCTCCACAGATAAACAAGTGTTTGCTCTGCAAATAAACGTGTGTTTTCTCCACAAACAGTTGATTTCTCTACAAATAAATATGTGTTTTCTCCATAAATAAACATGTATTTTCTCCACAAATAAACGTGTGTTTTCTCCACAAATAATCGTGCGTTTTCTCCATAAATATAAATGAGTTTATGTCTTTAGAAAATGAAATCACTTCAGAACTCGTTGGTTACTAAACGATATCGAATATTTCTATAAAAATGTGTTTTACAATACATGTACTAGAATGTCTATTTAAGCTGCAGTCATTCGGGCAATCACGTTGTTCGTTTATTCAAGTAGACGCTGGATTTCTTGTTCATGAGTCGGTTTAGATAGACACTCCACGCAAGGGTTGCTTGCACTGCAACATAGAGTATATATCTAGTCATAAACACACATATGTGTTAGTATATATAGAGAAAATAATGTAATAATGTAATTTTGGTGTAATAATGGTGATACCAAAGAAAAAAGAGACATCAAAATGGGAAATGGGCATAGAGGAGAACATTCTTAACCAAGTGAATAATTTTGAATACCTAGCGGAGCTGATTCCAGAAAACCAATTGACCGATATCTAAGGAAAATCAAGAACGCCCACGCCAGCCAGCATGGTGCTTGAATGATGATGATGATGATGATGATGATGATGATGATGATGATGATGATGATGATGATGATGATGATTTGGCTGGGGAGGGATATTATAACATTAGATATCAGATGCACAACAGAGATTAAGAACAGAATAGGGCATGCGAAAGCTGCACTTCATAAAAGGTTATATTATGCAATAAGTCACTA
>JACEFZ010003857.1:0-83081 GCA_014155875.1 Cepaea nemoralis
CTTTGCTAGTTTGATGAATGGAGTCCCTTAACATTTCCCATTGTTCATCTATACTCTGTATTTTAGTTATTGCATTGTACCTATTTTTCACAGTCACTCTGTATTGTTCTTGCATTTCTTTATCTATTTTTAGAACCTCTTTATTAAGTCTCATGTTCTTAACCATTTTTTTCCCTCTTTTTAATCTTACTTTTATTTGTCCACATAGTGGTACATGATCACTATTACAGTCAGCACCAGGCATTGTCTTTACATTAATTAAAGCATTTCTAAATCTTTTATTAATTAGTATGTAGTCAATTTGGTTGCGTATATTCTTATCAGGGCTTATCCATGTGTACAGTCGTCTTTTATGGTGTTTAAACCATGTGTTTCCAATTATCATATCATTGATATTTGCCCATTCTATTAGCTTTTCCCCTCTTTCATTTCTTGTACCTAAACCATAATTCCCCACTACATCCTCCATTTTTCCCTTTCCTACTTTTGCATTAAAATCACCAAGTATTATCTTTATTTCTTGTGATCCAATTTGAGCCATCGCCATTTCTATTTCGTCGTAAAAGTGTTGTATTTCTTCATCACTACTGCTTGCTGTTGGTGCATATACTTGTATAATATTTATGTCTATTGGTTTGCCTTTGATTTTTACCATAATAACTCTATCTGAAATACACCAGTATCCATTAATTGACTTGGCTGTTTTTTCATCTAATATTATTCCTACCCCTTTCTCCTGTGTCTCCCCTCCAGAATAAATTATTGTGTGATTGTCAGCTATAATTTTGCCCGATCCCTTCCATCTCATCTCACTAACGCCTAGTATATTCATTTTCATGCTATCCATCTCACTTAGAACATTGGTCAACTTTCCTAGCTCATTTAATGTCCTAACATTCCATGTTCCTACTCTAAATTTATTTATTTTAGTTAAGATTTTGCCATCAGTAGCTGGATGACGGTCTGGTGTCACCTGTGGCTCATGACTGTCCCTACCGGACGAGGATGCCCTAAGACAGCCATTAACGTCCTTCACTAACTTTGATTTATGTTTTGCCATGAAGTCTTGGGAAGATAATGTGGTGGTTTCCCCTTGCCTTCCACATTCACATGGTGGTCTTTTTACCTCTGCTTTTGACAGCCATTTCCGACTGTAAGGACAAGTGAGTGCCCTGCTCTGCTCAGCTGCAGAGTTGTCCACTTATTCCGGTGGATACTCGGTCCCCAGAGCTGTGTTAGCCACACCGTAGTGTGGTTCCATCCTCTACCGCGTGGAGGTGCAGTTGGGATTTTCCATTCATATATATATATATATATATCACCAATGCAGACTCACCTTCCCACAGAAATCCGGTGTTCCACACAATGAATTCACTATTACGTTACTACACAATAGTTACATCATTCCTTGTGGCACAGAACTAAGTTCTTTCTTTACTTAGTAACTAAGCACAATTTTGTCTGAATCTCCACCTACCAACTTACCTGGTTTTCTAACCGTTCTTCTGGCTTCAGCAACTGACTGACATAAATCTAAGTTTCTATCAGGCGCAAGTAACTATGTTTTATTCTAACTCAGCAACCTAATAGATGCAACAATTTGCAATATATGGTAAATATAATTTAACCCCCAAATCGCCAACATCACATTCCTGCTTTCCCAACAGCTGATTCGCGAACACACAGTAAACAAACACACGATTAGCTGTCCGCAGCGTTATCGATCGGTTTGCTAATTAGTATGCAAGGACATCCGCATAGGTAATGAGGTTAGAACAATGGCGTGTGGTACACACTTACAAAGTTAAATGAATTAAACAAATAAGTACCTGAATGTTGAAAACCAGACTCCAGTCAGCTTTCAGAACTGTTTAAGGACACCTCAGCCTCCTTTCCATAACAGTCAGCCGAATCATGTTTGAGGTGAGACGCAACACAAAATGGCTCAACCGGCCTGCGTCTGCTCCCTTCGAGCAAATTTGAAGTGAATGAATGGTTTAGCCAATTTCCCCACTCGTGCCAACTCAATGCGCACGGGGAGCTAGTGCTTCTAGAGAAAAGACACTTTCTCAGGAAACCGTCATTCACCGCCTAGAATTTCTAGATCTTTCTGCACGAGAATTTAGTGCGATACCCAGCCTCACGGGTCACTCAAATTCCGGTGTTTCGAGAAGATTCTAGATAGTAATTCCTCCATCGGCTTCCCTCAGTCTAATTTTAGCTGGGAAAGTCCCCCGATGACGCGCCAAAATAGTTCTGGATCTTTTCGACCCCAGACAGATAAACGCGTTTCATCACATAGGCCCCCACTTTAAGAGGATCGACCCCGTCGTTCCACTTCTACGCAGAAGCTGTCTATGTCGTTCTTTCTTCCTTCTTAGAGACCGGATGGCGGGTGAGGAAGTCTAACCCGTCAATATTTCATAGGATACTTTTACCACCTTTGGTGGGGTGACAAGCTATTCAGTATCACGGGTGATCAACGCCTACTCCGCTACTGCGATCGGGTATCTCGCAGAGTCTTGCGGACTAGAGCTCCCGTCTCGATCTGATTTAACGATCGTTCCTGCCAGAGTTTACTGGACTTCTGCAACTCCAGCTTCCCCTTTCGAGGACCCAGCTGGACTGCAGTCGGTTGGGTTGAGGAACCAGGGGTCTGTGTCCGTTCCGACACAACCCACCTCGTCCGACCACAGTTCTCAGTGTAACTAGCACTGCGGGTGTTCCTTTGGCCGGTCATGTTCCCCCGAGCACCGGGCTGAACCGAAGAAGGTACCTGCACATACATATAGGACTTCCTATTGTGTGACAGGCTTTCCACTACCTGACCTGAACCCTGAACCGTTCTCTCAGCGAATCTCTGCGCCCTTGGGCTGGTGGACTTATCATCGGGCTTCCCCTCATAGTGCATGAGGAGACTGGAATGGAAAGTAGAAGACTTTCCCAGGATCACCACTCCATAGTGCTTGTGGAGCCCCACTTTATCCACTAGGAATGGGCCCTGCCACCCGATTTCGAATTCGTTCCCCTCGATTGGGAGGAGTACTAGAACTCGGTCTCCAACCGCTAAGGATATCTTCGTCTTCGTCAGTTTCTCAGGTGTGCATTTACGGCACTCCGGACAAGACCTAATATACCTGCGCACGTCGCCTGTCATTCCCGGCCACCAATAGTACCGGGATAGACACTTACTGGTTGTCCCCACAGTCAGATGTCCGGTTGGGGACCTGACATGTACCGTTCACAGCAGATTAGCTCTGAAGCTCTCAGGAACCAACTTACGTTCCTTCTGCCGCTTCTCTGTTCCGGTCTGAATTAATGGTGACCGGTTGTCAGATTCGAACTTACCCTGAGTTAACGGGTTTTCATTGTTGGGCAACCATTCTGAACAAGGACACTTCGCCGCATCCTTGCTCCGAGCACTACTCATCACATCCGGGTGAGTTTTCCGGAGACTTACCTTTTCTAGACCCTCTTCCTCTGTATCTCTGACCTGCCTAGACTTATGGATGCTAGGGTGTTCTGGTTCGCCCAGAAACATGTACTTCCGGCCAAGAATTAGGGGATAGAGAGGATCCGGTACTACTGCCGCCTGAATGCATCCCGTAACGTACTTGCTCCGAATCTCCACATTGGCAATCGGGCAACGTAACGCTACAGCACTCCTACTGGCTGGCTGTATCTCCGTTATCTCCCCGGTGAGTTGCTCTGGGCTTGTCAGGTGGGATGCAATTACAGCAGGAAATTGAAATCCTGTGTCGTAGAAGCACATCACCTGTTGCCCATTCACTTCTACTCTCTCAACCACTAGAGGTCGTCTAGGTTCTCCATTCCCATCAACCGACTTCCCTTTCCTGCATGGTCTATCCCTAACCTCTGCAAGACAAGCAAAGTGAAAGTCCTTGGGTTTACTCTTGCACTCACTTGTGTTGTGAGTGCTGGACTTGCAGAATTTGCACCATCGTTCACTCCACTTCCTCTTTGGAGAACTAGGTGGGCTATTCTTACCTTGGTTGACGTTAGAGATCTCTAAAGAATTTACCTGTGTACTTGGTTCTCCCGAACCATTGGTCTCCTTTGTCTTCTTCTTTGACTTACCTTGATCCTTATCTTTCGATCTTGGATCTGTTGGACTGGTATCCCCAGTCTCGCCATAGACTTCAACGTATCTTTCGGCTAACTTGGTGACTATATCTAATCTCTCAGCCCCATTCTCACCTAAGAAGTTTCGCAAGGGTTTAGACATTTGCATTCGCATCTGATCTACAACCATCAACTCACGCAAACTTTCATACTCCTCATTAAATCCGGCCAAGGCCATCCATTTAAGAAGGTATGAGTTCAATCTCACACTGTATGCTGAAAACAGTTCGCCAGGCTCTCGCTTAGAAGTCCGAAACTTCCTTCGGTATGAGTGCGCTGTGATCTCGAATCTCTTCAAGAGAGCCGCTTTCAGCGCCGGGTAATCATTCTGTAAACCCGGTGGCAAGCGTGCGTACACTTCATAACCGGCGCCTCTGAGTCCCTGGGAGAGTTTCAAACACCATTTCTGTTTGTCTAGCCCCATTGCAATAGACATGGCTTCATACTTCTCTAAGTATTGGTCTATCCGTTCTTTCTCGGGTTCGAACGGCTGTAAAGGCCACTTCATAGCCTGGTAGTCACGTCTACTGGTTGACTCTGAGCCAGGAGGTACACCTCCTCCCATAGCTCCATCAGTTACACCTGTAGCAGGCACTTGTGCCTCAAGTAGCTTCATTCGATACTTATGGTCGCGTCTTTCTCTCTCGGCTTCCAACTCAAGCCGTTTCATTTCACTATCAGCCGCTATCCTCTTTTCCTCAAGAGCCACTTTACTGGCTTCCAGTTCTCATTCGGCTCTCCTCCTCTCTCTTTCATCTTGGCGAAAATTTCTTTCCACCTCTTGCACATAGGATTTCAAAGCATCTCCCTCTAGACCTGACTTACGCCCAGTTTCCTGAACTTTGTCTAAGTCTATCTCTTGGGTAGACATGTTGACTATGAGAGGTGGGTACTCAAGTATGTGTGGGTGAAGCAATACAATGAATCAATCATCAATAGTACTAACTAATCACCACAACACAAATGTCCGTCAGACAGTTAGGAGATAGGTAGAAGTAGTAGAATCTTATGTAGACTGAAGTAGAGGATATAGACTAAGTCCCTATCCCTATGTGAGAGGTCTACAACACACAAAGATCTTGGAATAATCCCGGACGGGCCCCCACTCTACATTCTGGAGTGTAACGAGTTCACCTTAGGTAGCGAGAGTGAACCACACCCGAGGTGTCTCTGGCACTCCCGTGTATTCTAGCCCCAGGGGTTGGTCAGGCAGATACACATTTTTACTCTGTGGTTGATCTCATATTAGTTAATTATGTCTACAAGCCCCTCCAGATTCTAGACCCCCACTAACTACCTACCCCTGTGGAACAATGAACACTTAGGCATCGTCCGAGACCACACTCAATCATTATACAAAGAGCAAGTCAACTTACATAAAGTTTATTCTACCCTTGAGAATATAGAACTGAAATGAACATCCTGATAGAATAATCTATTTACACAAATAGAACATAGAGTAGAGACAGAATCAGAGATATACTAGTCATCATCAGGTGAGAAGTAGATTGGATGCAGATGTCCTGTCCAGTCGGTCCGCCACTCACCCGGCTTCCTTCCAGTGAGATGACTAGAACCTTGGAGACCACTCCGTCCCCAGAGCGTGGATCCACATCAATAGAGTCACTGCTGGACCTCACTCAACTGGACCAACTGCATCTGTATCACTCCCACGGAGTCACTGTTAATACACAGTTCTCTAACCCCACTGGTTGGGAGACAATCCTCCTGGACTTGACTCCAAGTATTCGTGACTTCGATGAACCTAAGTAGTCACTGACCAATCTAATGGTCCATCAATCATAGCACAGTAACACTGCTTGAAGAATATGTCAATGACCAATTCAATGGTCCCTTCCTCATATTACAGTAACACTGCTTGAAGAATATGTCAATGACCAATTCAATGGTCCCTCACAGTAACACTGCTTGAAGAATCAGATATGGCAACTGAAATGTCACTGAGTCCTACTCGAACACAGTTCATAATCTTCATACTGGGACAGTACATTATTAGAATCAGACATCTATTTCATGGAAAGCAATTCAGGTTGGACTATAATCAATTGTCCCTTCCACCTGGTAACACTTGCCAGAAGTTACAATGAATAGCTGGTGTAGTTCTTCTCAAGACCTGCCACTAGGGCTGTCATAAGAACCATTCAAGTGTCTAAATCTCATTTTTCCACGTTGAGGTGGAACCACCGTAATGCTATACGGTCAGGTGTTTCCTTTCTTTGAGCATGATTGCTCAACTTGCTGAAATGTTCCTGGCTGAAATAGAGTATCTTCTAATGTAGAAAAACAACACAAACCATCATGTCCCACACGTGAACCTTCAGGGCACCTGGATTACTTGATGCAACCTTCACGCATGGTGAATCACACTGGGTACATGGTGTGGTTGAGTCTGGCGTGATAAGTAAAGAATTGAACCCTTCGCTCTGTCACACGAAGTGGTTTCCTGCCAACGACAATTATAGTTGACTGGTTCCTCAACAGGCAAACTCCTGAAAAGGAAGAGCGACCAGTGAGAGTATACTGGCCCAAACATTAGTCCACATGCATCCTACCAATGACTACTCAACCCTCAGTCATGCTACTTAGTTATGCATATAACCAAAGCATTATCTCTATATGGAGAGTAGTAAAGCATGGGTTCAGTATTGTCAGCTGGCCTCACAGAACAGCCCGTCAAACAGAGCAAGAAATCAGAATGACGATTCTGATCGTAGGTCTCACCTATCCCTAATCATCTACCAGTCGTCGCTAACGTCAGTAGTGATATTAGGCTGTTATAGTTCTAATTTAATCGAACTAAACAATAAGGTACTCGTTCCTAACATCATCAATGTTCATTAAGAAACATAATATTGATCAATATACCATCCCTCGGGATATAGGAATAGTACATGATCACATCCAATATGTACACAATCCTGTTTGCTGGTGGGACCACCTGCCCACACCATAGCAAACTCTTCTTATCAGACTCTGCCTTAGAGTCAAGAAGCCTTCTTGCGAATACATGTTCCCCACATGTTCCAAGGGTGATGTTCCAGTTCCGCCCTCCCAAGTGGTTTAGCCTTGGCCGGACCGAACTTCATCGTTGGTTTGGTCTACCAACCTATACTTTCACAACTTGCTTTCACATCCCCCATATCCTATATGTCCCCTGTCTCATACAGCCTCCTTGCATCCTTCCATACTTCCAGCACCTTAGCATTCACTCGCACTAGTGTCAGTATGAAAGAACAAGATAGCTCAGACAAGAGTTCAGAACGCATATGTATATCGCGACGGCACGCATTGTTATCATGCGTCGCGCTATTCGACGTTTGGAATTACTCCAGGAAGTATCACATGCCATGACCTAATATATATACACAATGTCACATCATATATATATATATATATGTCTATGAGGAGTTAGACTCCGTGATCAAGGCAGTTCCAAAATCTGACTACATTTATATGCTCGGTGATTTCAATGCTCGTGTGGGCAAGGACTCGAGTTCATGGCCAGTGTCCCTTGGAAAATACAACATCGGTCGCATGAATGAAAATGGGCAAAGGCTGCTGGAGCATTGCACCAGTAATGACCTATGTATTACAAACTCTTTTTTTAAAACAAAAGAGATGCATAAGGTCACATGGAAACATCCAAGATCCGGCCATTGGCACCAGCTGGACTTCATCATCACACGGAGACAACATCTGAACCATATATCATTGACTCGTAGTTACCACAGTGCTGACTGTGATACAGATCATTCTTTGGTTGTTGCAAGAGTTAGACTGAGACCAAAAAGAATCTACACAGCTAAACACAAATCTAGCCCCAGGATTAATATTATTAACACTCATGATCCTGAAAAGTGCTTTCAGTTTCAACAGCAACTTGAAGACGCTTTCACTGATACACCAGAAAATTGTACAGTAAATGAAAAGTGGGGTCAAATTAAGGAAACTCTTTATAAAACTGCCGTAGGGGTTTACGGCACTGTGGATCATAAGAGGCAGGACTGGTTTGCGGCCAACAGCGAGACTCTGCAGCCCTTGATTGATAAGAAGAAGAAAGCTCTCTTAAGAAACAAGGAAAGACCAACGCGTAACACTCTGAGTGAGCTAAGGCAAGCTAGGAAGGATGTGCAAAAGGCTGCCAGGCAGTGTGCAAATGATTATTGGATCAAGTTATGTGAGTCCTATTCAAATCGCAAGTGATAAGGGAGACATAAGAAGCATGTATGAAGGAATAAAGAAAGCCTGTGGTCCAGTGATCAAAAGAAGTGCACCGCTGAAAACCTTGACTGGAGAAGTCATCACTGATAAGAAACAGCAGATGGACAGATGGGTAGAGCACTATTTGGAGCTTTACTCAAGTGAGACCAAACTAGCTGATGATGCCCTAAATGCCATAGAGGCTCTACCAACTCTTGACCACCTGGACACACTTCCCACCATAACAGAAGTTAAGTGTGCTATAAATGAACTTGCATCTGGCAAGGCTCCAGGTAAGGATGGGATTCCAATAGAGGTTATCAGGAGTGGGCAAGAAACACTCACTCTACAGATCCACCAGCTAATAGAGCTATGCTGGCGTGAAGGACAAGTCCCACAGGATTTCAAAGATTCAAACATCATAACGCTGTACAAGAACAAGGGTGATCGGAGCGACTGTAACAACTATAGGGGTATCTCACTTCTGTGTATTGTTGGAAAAGTATTTGCCAGAATTGTTCTGCGCAGACTTCAAGTCCTAGGAGATCAAGTCTACCCCGAATCACAGTGTGGCTTTCGACAGAACCGGTCTACCACTGATATGATATTCTCATTGCGACAAATGCAAGAAAAATGCCGTGAACAGAATCAACCACTGTTTATTGCCTTCATCGACCTCACAAAGGCATTTGATTTGGTCAGTCGTGAGGGTCTGTTCAAGGCACTAAAGAAGATTGGCTGCCCACCAACTCTTCTGTCCATTGTGGAATCGTTCCACACAGGCATGAAGGGTATAATCAAGTTTGATGGTGCAACTTCTGAAGAATTTGAAATCAAGAGTGGAGTTAAGCAAGGTTGTGTACTAGCTCCCACCCTCTTTGGAATATACTTTTCACTTCTACTGAAATATGCATTTCGTGATCAGGATGGTGGTATATACATTCACTCACGCTCAGATGGCGGCCTCTACAATGCTCAGAGATTGAAGGCTAAGACCAAAATTAGGAGGGTACTGATCAGAGAGTTGCTTTTTGCAGATGATGCTGCAGTTACGACCCACTCTGAGGAAGAATTGCAATGTCTACTATCTGCATTCTCCAATGCTTGTTCTGAATTTGGTTTAACAATTAGCAAAAAGAAGACACAGATTATGTCACAAGGTGCACATGGGGTACCATCAATCTTTATTGACGACGCCGAACTAGAGATAGTAGACCATTTTACATATCTAGGATCAGTGGTAAATAGCAAATTATCCCTAGATCAGGAAATCAACATCCGGATTGGTAAGGCAGCAACAACAATGAACAGGTTAAGAAAAAGAGTCTGGGAGAACAGGAAGCTTACTGCCAAAACAAAAGTCCTTGTCTATCAAGCCTGTGTCCTTAGTACTCTTCTCTATGGCAGTGAAACCTGGACAACTTACTCACACCAAGAGAACAATTTAAACAGCTTTCATATGCGGTGTCTGCGAAGAATTCTTGGTATTAAGTGGCAAGACAAAATCACAAATACTGAAGTATTGGAAAGATCAGGTTGTGTGACAGTTTATTCCATGCTCAGTCTTCGTAGACTTAGATGGATAGGACATCTTAGGAGGATGGATGATGGTAGAATACCAAAGGATATCTTTTTTGGTGAATTACAGATGGGTAAGAGATCTCAGGGTCGGCCTCTACTACGATACAAAGATGTGTGTAAGCGGGACATGATTGATACAGGCATTGATAATGCACATTGGGAGCAAGTCGCCGCTGAACGTGTTGCGTGGAGGGCAAATATCAGAAATGGAATAAAGTCAAAGGAGAAAATTATTGCAGAAAAGTCACACACCAAGCGTTTGAGACGTAAGATGGTGCATGATGGTGGAAATGACCACGTGTTCACATGCACCCACTGTGAACGGACATTTACAGCGCAAATTGGCCTTATCAGTCACACTCGCTACCGCCATAGTTAAAAGTTATTATGCCTTTTTAGAGCACAAACTATCGTCTGTCAAGACGGCAAGGTGCCAATGATATATATCACCAATGCAGACTCACCTTCCCACAGAAATCCGGTGTTCCACACAATGAATTCACTATTACGTTACTACACAATAGTTACATCATTCCTGGTGGCACAGAACTAAGTTCTTTCTTTACTTAGTAACTAAGCACAATTTTGTCTGAATCTCCACCTACCAACTTACCTGGTTTTCTAACCGTTCTTCTGGCTTCAGCAACTGACTGACATAAATCTAAGTTTCTATCAGGCGCAAGTAACTATGTTTTATTCTAACTCAGCAACCTAATAGATGCAACGATTTGCAATATATGGTAAATATAATTTAACCCCCAAATCGCCAACATCGCATTCCTGCTTTCCCAACAGCTGATTCGCGAACACACAGTAAACAAACACACGATTAGCCGTCCGCAGCGTTATCGATCGGTTTGCTAATTAGTATGCAAGGACATCCGCATAGGTAATGAGGTTAGAACAATGGCGTGTGGTACACACTTACAAAGTTAAATGAATTAAACAAATAAGTACCTGAATGTTGAAAACCAGACTCCAGTCAGCTTTCAGAACTGTTTAAGGACACCTCAGCCTCCTTTCCATAACAGTCAGCCGAATCATGGTTGAGGTGAGACGCAACACAAAATGGCTCAACCGGCCTGCGTCTGCTCCCTTCAAGCAAATTTGAAGTGAATGAATGGTTTAGCCAATTTCCCCACTCGTGCCAACTCAATGCGCACGGGGAGCTAGTGCTTCTAGAGAAAAGACACTTTCTCGGGAAACCGTCATTCCCCGCCTAGAATTTCTAGATCTTTCTGCACAAGAATTTAGTGCGATACCCAGCCTCACGGGTCACTCAAATTCCGGTGTTTCGAGAAGATTCTAGATAGTAATTCCTCCATCGGCTTCCCTCAGTCTATTTTTAGCTGGGAAAGTCCCCCGATGACGCGCCAAAATAGTACGGGATCTTTTCGACCCAAGACAGATAAACGCGTTTCGTCACAACAAGACAATGGCATGGTTATTGTAATTTCTGTCACACTTTTAAGGTTTTCATTTGAAGCCCCCTCGTACTAAAGAAATGTGGCCACCCACATTGTATATTTCACCACCAAGTGTCTTACCAACTGGTGTGGGTGATCACACTTCTTCACATCTTGCAATCTCTAGCAGCTTGAATCAGTTTGTCTGCTCACACTTTTCCATGCCATGACAAAAGGCTGTTAAGAATCTTCCCTCACTGTCTTCTTCAATCTTTCTTTCCACAAATCTTCCAGTTCTCACAATGTCTTCTCTTTTTCTCTCATGATGTTGCTAAAAAAAATTATGACTGCCTCATTCTGATGTTTGTAATAAGTTGTCTGTGTGTCTTAGCCTTTTTCAAAACATTTCAATTACTCATTTTGGCTGTCCAGGGAATGTTCAGCATTCTTCTGTAAAACCACATCTCTGAAGTCTCAAGGAAATGTTTTGCTTGTTTACTAATTGTCCAGTATTCACAGACATGTGCTCTCATTACAAGTAATGCACTTGTTTCCTAGTGGCTATTTCCCTTCTTGGACATCTATTGCCAGACTGTCTCTGAGTGAAAGTGTAAATATTATCATTCAATCCAAGAACTGTTTAAAATTCAGATAAGATCAGATGAGTTGTCATTATGATGCTGAAGGTTGACTGCAGTAGATCTCAAATATTTTCTATTTCTTATCATGAGCTAGAACCTGACATCAGAACAAGACCTGATCTGAGACTGGACGTCCAGTTAGACAGCGAGCCATCATCACCCATGCTTAATAGCATGACAGATGAGGATGATGATGACTTTCTAAGTCATTTTGTGGATTTATTTCTTCACATTTAAGCCATCAGCTACTATCGAGCTCCTGCAGGCTTGCCTTCCACTTTGTCCTATAGTATGATTTTCTTTCTAATGTGTCTTCTTTTTCTCTTCCTCCTCTTCCTTCAGCTTTTTATTCCCCAGTGGAGCATAAGCACTCAACCAATTCACTCCAAGCCCTCTTATCCTTTGCCATCTCCTTCCACATCCTTTGCCATCTCCCTCCATGTCCTCTTTGTCCATGTTATTCATCTTTGTCTCTAACTCTCTTTTCCGTTTGTTTTTAGATTTCTCTATATTTCTTTTGCTTGAGGGCTCCAGAAGAAGGGCTGTCTGGTTTTACTATTAATAGGTTTTCTCCAGGAGTTCCCCCATCCAGTGGCAGGTCTTTTTCTACACTGCTTGATTCACTGCAATTTGTTGAGTCCTCTCCATGAACTCCTTACTGGTGATTCTCTCATACTATATTAGTCATGTACTCTGTGCAGGCATCAGTTAACAAATGTTTGTAGTTTTTTAGTAATAGTTGTAGTCCGCCTTGTTCCTGATGTCTTTTTAAGAACCCGGGATTTTTTCTTTTGGCGCTCGCTTTGAACTGTCCAGTGTATGGGTTCAACCCCTTACCTCAGCCTCAGCACACCGGATGTTTAAGAGCATGCGTTCTTATCCATTCGGCCATGTTTACCTACGAACCCAGGATATTATTTTTTATCTTGTTTGTAATTTTCTTTTCATTTCTAATCTATTTAAGACATTTCTTTGTCATTACAATTATTCAGAATTTCATTCTACTTTCTGGCTGACCAGATACATTGTTTTACAGGTGAAGTCAGCCAAAATATCATCATGTGGATGGATCATAGAGCTCATTTAGAAGCAGATGAGGTTAATGCAACCAGGCATAATGTTCTCAGATCAGTTGGTGGAATCATGTCTCTTGAGATGCAGCCTCCAAAACTTAAATGGCTCAAACGAGTAGGTGCAGTTTTAATGGTTAAGGAAGAATCAACATTATAGCACTCTCAACAAACCTGTAGAAGCTCCGTCTCCTTCCGCAAGTACCACACGGTGTTGGTGCTGATTGTTTCAGTAACATTCTGTGGTTTAGGTTTTAAATCTTTCTGTACCAAACAGCGCACTATGTGTCATTACAGTCCTTCGTACGTACTACTTAACGGAATATTGTACTTTTTATGTTTAGTCAGAACATGCTACAGAAATCTGACAGCACATGTGTTTTTTTGCAGAATATATATATTTTGTCCCAGTGAATTTTATATGCTTTCTTTTTTGTGTGTGTATATTTTGAGAGGGTGCATTTCAGAGGTTAGCGTGTGTGTGCTTGTGTACAGTTTATGAACTCTAGACAGATTTCTATCCAGGGTAGTGAATCTATCCAGGGTAGGTTTTCTTGCCTACAGTTTTGTCAGGAATGTGACTTTGAGGTCGGCTGTTTGCAGTGTCTAACTTCCATGGAGTTTTCAAGAGAATAATACACTACATTACAGTATTTGGGGAGAATAATGCAATAAATTATAGGACTTAAAGAGAGTATTGCACTAGATTTTATGGCCTGGAGGTAATAATGCACTGTATTCCAGTACTGGGGAGAATAAAGCTCTAGATGTCATGACTTGGGGAGAATAATGTAATTAAATCCTGGACTTAGGGAGAAGAAAACACTGTATTCTAGACTTCGGGAGAATCATGCACTTGATTTCATTTTTTGAGGAGAATAATGCACCTAGAAAACTTGGGGAGAATAATGTACAAGATTTCAAAATTTGGGGAGAATAATGCACTAGGTTCTAGGATTTGGGGAAAATAATGCCCTGGATTCCAGACTTATGGAGAATAATATACTAGATTACAGGATTTGAGGAGAATAATGCATTAGATTACAAAATCTGGGAAGAATAATACAATAGATTACAGGTCTTGGAGATAATAATACACTAGGTTCCAGGACTTGGGCAACTAATGCAATATTTGATACTGTTTACTGTTTGGCATATAAATTCTTTTTATTTGATATATTATAGCTGCTTACATAACCTGTTAAACTGAATCCTGTGTTTTTCTCCAGAACATTCCATCGACCTGGCAACTCGCTGCACATCTATTTGACCTGCCAGATTTTCTGACATGGCGAGCAACTGGAAGTCTCAGTAGGTAGGTAGCTTGTGTTGTTCTGAAGTGTACTTCTCAAATGTCAATAAATTTAGTTACATATTCTATGGGTTTGTAGCATTTGACTTAATGGTTGTTTGGTTGTGAATCCTTAGGAAGAATGTGAGTCCAATGCATGCTTGCCTGGTGGTCATATATTTGAATGCTCACCGAGAAGGACTTTTTAAAATTGAAAAGTATTTGAATTGTGTCAGGGTGGGTGTTTGTTCTTGACCTATGCTGCCAGGTCACCCAGTCTAAAATGGGTACCAGAATTTGTACTGGAAAGTAAAAGTGGGTGCTGTGATATTGACCAAATTACCCACTGAGTGCAGATTTGTCTATACAAAATATAGGGCTATCATCCTATACCCAGTATGAAAAAAGGTCCTTTAGTTTTTATTTTACAAAATTTTTATTTTCGAAACTGTACATTTAGTTCATTTTACAAACTATATATTTAGTTCATTTTACAAACTATACGTTAAGTTAATTTTACAAACTATACATTGAGTCCATTTACAAACTATACATTTAGTCCATTTTACAAACAATACATTTATTTCATTTTAGTTAAAATTAACACAGAGCCTTGTTCTAAACCACAAATATTGTTTTACATGTATTGAAACCAATTCTTGCCCTGCTCCGTCCCGAAGGTCCATGTGCTCTGTGGTTTGTAAATGGGGTTTCCAGGCAGATAGTGATGGCAGGCTGTACTGGGACAACGACTTTCTGTCCCTCATAGACCTGGGGGATCTCACTGAAAACAACCATTCGAAACTTGGTAAGAACAACCCTCTGCCAGTTACTCATTATGGGACAGCGGATGTTTATTAAATTACTAATTAATTCATTCATTAATTACTTTCTCTGTGGGGCTCAAGGCAAAAGTATCCACCCATAACAACAACCCACACAATAGTAAACTAACTAGTTAATAAGAATAGTTACCAAGAACAGCAAGGACAATTGCCAATGCAGATATGCAGTGAGATAAAGGTTAACAACAGTTTGCACAGGCATTTTAGGCTGGTTTTTGGTTAGTTTCCAGATTATCCACATTGAACATTGTACCATTAAGTCTGTAAATACCCGGATGCCCTCCTCAGCATTCCCTCAGCATATAGTGGCTGATGCCGCCAGGTCTGTGTTGATTGACCATTCTTCTTTTTCCCTCTGCACAGCGCTCTTCTATGGCTTCACCCGTTTTGACTTGATGTTCATGAAGTCTGGTTGAGGCTGCAGATTCATAGTCATCCCTTGATTCATTTAAACGCCCTGCCTCTGTGAGGACTGGTGAAATGCTTGTCCTCTTTCTACAGTAGCCCGGCTCATGGCATAGAAGCTTGTTTTTAGGGCATATAAATACGACAAGGGAAACCCACTTGAGAGTCAGTACCCATGTAGCCCTTCCTCTCTCCAGTGTGTCAAGATTTTAGAAAAACTTAAGTATTAATGAAAAGGGGGAGTTGAGTTGAGCTAAGAACTGACATCACTGCACTCAGGACATTCCCATATGTGCTCCATCCCCTCGTTCAACAGTCAGTGAAAAGTCACACTACTAATCTTTCATACCGCTATCTGATTGAAAGTTCTCCTGGTCTTCCCTCTCAGTTTTAAGATTCTACTAGAACCCCTGCCAATGCCCGCAATCTCATCCTTTCAACATACGAGTTCTCAATCTGTCCCCCACCTTCTCACCTGGTCCCACAGGTGCACGACCACCTCCCCCTTGTCCATAAGTAATCTACCAGCAAGAGGTGCATTCACTGCCAGCCTATCAGCCTGTTCATTCCCCCGCACTCCCACATGGCCAGGGTAAAAAATCCATACAAAACATCTGATGATCAGAAACATTTTGTTATGCATGTTGAGTGATGAACAAGAGGTTAAATTTTTCTGTTGGGTGAGAGGTTTGGCATTTGTTATCATGGTGAACTGAAAGGTTCTTTGCAGGTCACAACAAATGCTTAAAATATCAAACTTTAAATAAGAACATGATTGGACATCTCATCAGGCATCACAGTTTATTTTGTTTCACAAGATGATGGGTTGGTCATGATTATTTCTGGTCATCTGATATAGTTCACATTCCTAAGTGGTTCCTTGGCACAATTGTTTGCTGCACAAGCACAACAGTCACAGCATCTTTACAACTGAATCCTCTTTAAAGTGTTGGATTATTTGACATGTTCATCTAACCTGGGACATATTCCCTCACGTCATCAAACAGTGATACACTGTATAGTTAATCCCTCTCAGTGAGACGTTTTTCTTATCAACACTATTCAATAATATCCCCCTCCATGCAGTAACTTAGAACAACTCTGGTCTAATGCCATTCATAAGAATTATCCTTTCCAAGAATTTCTAACTTAACTCTTGAGCCGGCCTCCTTACAGCAGGGCTGCATATGCAAAACTGAATTAATTGTGTTTTGTCGTCAACAAACATATGTATAAGTGCCATTTGTATGTTAATCATGTATTTCTATGTTAATTACATGTTTAAGTGGCACTCGGCAGTGATGTAATAGAGTTAATGCTGCTAAATGGGAATGATTGATAGCATGAGGTTTCAGTGATTTTTGGAAAAATTCCCAGCTCTATGCTGAGGTTAAACCCGAGTCTGACACTGTGGTAACCTCTGGACCACGCCCCTTATGGTTAGTTGTTATGCCCTGTACCATGTTTGTAACCAGCACTGTGGCTTAGGTGATAGTGAGACGAGCACTTTCATAATACTCCCACATAACGATCATATAATATATATATATTGTATATATATGCATATATAATATATTAGTCATATAATGAGAAGAGGGGCATTGGAAAACATTGTGGCTACTAGAAATGTCAGTGATGGCTGAGGTAGACTGAAAGAAGTGATGCTGGATGGACTGAGATTGAGTCATGGAGGAATATCATCAGCACAGATGATCATGAATACCAAGGAATGAGATCTGTGGAGATGCTTGAACGCCTAAGCCAGATGGCAGGGCACATAATGATGATGAATACAGCCAGCATGATTCTGGCACAGCCTAGTTTCAAATGCTGTTTTGCCAAGAAAATATGGCCTTACTAACAGATCCTCAGAATGCCAAGAAAATATGGCCTTACTAACAGATCCTCAGAATGCCAAGAAAATATGGCCTTACTAACAGATTCTCAGAATGCCAAGAAAATATGGCCTTACTAACAGATCCTCAGAATGCCAAGAAAATATGGCCTTACTAACAGATCCTCAGAATGCCAAGGAAATATGGCCTTACTAACAGATCCTCAGAATGTCAAGGAAATATGGCCTTACTAACAGATCCTCAGAATGCCAAGGAAATGGGGTAGGTTCTTTTATGATAGAAGACTGCTTTACGTTCGTTTTTTATTAAATGGTATGGGTGCCAGTCTTTCAGAAAGCAATGGCAAACTACTGAACGTAAACTTGCCCAGGAATCAAGAATAGCCAAAAAATGCTGGGGTTGATTGCTACATTCTTTAAAGGAAATGCAGCAACTTATTTATATGACAGAAAGACTTGTGAGTGAACTGGATTTTAAGAGAGGGAATGTTACACAATGTCTGCATCACTTTCTCTTTCTTTATCAAGCTTCACTTGTATTTCACTGTATCTGATTTACTTACCTTTCAATCCTGCCTGTTTATGTTTGTATCGCCTCAGGTAACATTCAGCAAGATGTTGGCACTCCTTGTGGGTCTGGTTTGTCAAATCAGGCAGCTGAAGAGCTCGGCCTCATCCCAGGAACACACGTAGGAACATCCATGATTGATGCACATGCCGGGGCATTGGGTGAGATCCTAAAGCCAAGAATTTGAATTTCTGAAGTTACAATGGGGAGGTGATTCTGTGTTGATTTGATGTCTTACTCACTGTGTTAAGTTAGTTGCTTATCCTTTACAGGATGTTGCAATCAACACCAGCATTTTTTGCTGTTGCGATCTCTTGGCAAGTTTACGTTCATTAGTTTGCCATTGCTTTCTGAACAACCGGCACCCATACCGTTATGTAAAAAAAACCAACGCAACGCGGTCTGCTGCCAAATCGCACGCAGCTGTGTTTTGAATGCAGGTATGCAGGATCACCAACTGCATCCGTAACCCCTTCACCATGGAACAAACACTCATTGTGTAGCAAGTAGAAAAACAGACTACTACCACTACTACTACTATTACTACTACTATTATTACTACTACTACAACTACCACTACAACTCATTCAATCACTCAGCAGGACGTCCTTTGCAGAACCTTGCTCCCATAACAATCTTCTGGAAAACCTCTCGATCATAAGCTAGATGTCCCGTGTCCGATACACCCATCTGGAGATCATCCGCCATACCCTGCACCCATCTTCTCTCTGGCCTTCCTCTTCCTCTCTTCCCAGGCATATACCCCTCCATTATTGTTCTCTCCAAACTTTCGTGACATTTCAAGTGACCAAAATATTTCAATTTCCTTTGTATTTTCGTCTTTAATAGCCAACCTTCTATTAACTACAACTACCACTACTAATATCACTACTGCTATAAGTAATGGGCCCCTTCTATTACCTGCCTTGAGATATAATGGGCATATGGTGCTAGATTTGTGTTTGTGTAGAGTAATTGGCACTAGAGGAATGATGTGGTCACTGTCACTCTTTACTTCCAAGCCAATTCCTTGCACTCATTTTAGGCTGGGTCTACCTGGGACTCATGTTAGGCTGGGTCTACCTGGGACTCATTCTAGGTTGGGTCTACCTGGGATTCATTTTAGGCTGGGTCTACCTGGGACTTATTTTAGGCTGGGTCTACCTGGGACTCATTTTAGGCTGGGTCTGCCTGGGACTCATTTAAGGCTGGGTCTACCTGGGACTCATTTAAGGCTGGGACTCATTTTAGGGTGGGACTCATTTAACCCTACCAGACCGCTGTACCAATTTTTCGGTAATTTCCTAATCTGCCGCTATACCGCTGAACCTAATTTTCGGTATTTTGCCTAGTAAATGAAAACAAATGCGTCACAAACTAAAAATAACCAACCAGTCGTGGTCAAAACTCATGGTTAGCCATTGCAAATGTCTTCCCCCATAGGTTTGAATTGACTTTGTGTGGTTTAACGCGAAAAAAATTCTGGAAATTCACAATGAAACGAAGCGGCTGATGAACCAAGCACTTCAACAAGAAAGCGAAGTAGGTCTAGGCTTTTCACAGTCCAACAGGTGATCGATACTTTGGTTTATTCAGATTGGATTGGCACACAAAGGTGGAATATTGGCGCTAGATGAAAGGTAGACCTATTTTCTACAATGTCTCCAAGTTACATCTTATTCTAACCACTTGTTTGCATGTAACTAACATTTTTCTATATCATGTTGGTTTTTTTCTATTTAATGCTCAGGAGCCCAGGTATAGGGGACAGTTAGGGTTAGGGCCTCAGGTCTGGTAGGGTTAAGGCTGGGACAAATTTAAGGCTGGGACTCATTTAAGGCTGGGTCTACCTGGGACTAATTTTAGGCTGGGACTCATTTTAGGCTGGGTCTACCTGGGACTCATTTTATGCTGTGTCTACCTGGGACTCTTTTTAAGTTGGGACTCATTTTAGACTTGGTCTACCTGGGACTCATTTTAGGCTGGGTCTACCTGGGACTCATTTTAGGCTGGGACACATTTTAGGTTGGGTCTACCTGGGACTCATTTTAGACTTGGTCTACCTGGGATTCATTTAGGTTGGGTCTACCTGGGACTTATTTTAGGCTGGGTCTACCTGGGACTCATTTTAGGCTGGGTCTACCTGGGACTAATTTTAGGCTGGGACACATTTTAGGCTGGGTCTACATGGGACTCATTTTAGACTTGGTCTACCTGGGACTCATTTTAGGCTGGGTCTACCTGGGACTCATTTTAGACTTGGTCTACCTGGGACTCATTTAAGGCTGGGTCTACTTGGGACTCATTTAGGATGGGACTCATTTTAGGCTGGGTCTACCTGGGACTCATTTTAGGCTGGGTTACCTGGGACTCATTTTAGGCTGGGTCTACCTGGGACTAATTTTAGGCTGGGTCTACCTGGGACTCATTTTAGACTTGGTCTACCTGGGACTCATTTTAGGCTGGGTCTACCTGGGACTCATTTTATGCTGAGTCTACCTGGGACTCATTTTAAGCTGGAACTCATTTTAGGCTGGGTCTACCTGGGACTAATTTTAGGCTGGGTCTACTTGGGACTCATTTTAGGCTGGGTCTACTTGGGACTCATTTTAGGCTGGGACTCATTTTAGGCTGGGTCTACCTAGGACTCATTTTAGACTGGGTCTACCTGAGACTCATTTTAGGCTGGATCTACCTGGGACTCATTTTAGGCTGCGTCTACCTGGGACTCATTTTAGGCTGGGTCTACTTGGGACTCATTTTAGGCTGGGACTCATTTTAGGCTGGGTCTACCTAGGACTCATTTTAGACTGGGTCTACCTGGGACTCATTTTAGGCTGCATCTACCTGGGACTCATTTTAGGCTGGGTCTACTTGGGACTCATTTTAGGCTGGGTCTACCTGGGACTCATTTTAGGCTGAGTCTACCTAGGACTCATTTTAGGCTGGCACTCATTTTAGGCTGGGTCTACCTGGAAGCCTAGGTTTATTTAATAGATCAGCCTCAATGCAAATTGAAACCCGTGACCAGCAGGCTTATTCAGTATTGCTATCCACAACACAGACTGGTATAGAAAACCTAATAGCCTCAACCCAATTGAATAGTGAAAATTACAACTTATATCTTAATATAGCAAAAACAAAGATAATGCATACAGATAACACTACTATGGAGAAAGAAATTTATGTTAAGGAGGAAAAATTGAAGATGTTGGAAACTTTTGAATATCTTGGGTCATTGATTACCAACAACAGTGACACAATGAAAGAAATTAAACGACGACTATCAATTGCTCTTCAAAGACTAAAACAACTGAATAAATTATGGAGTGGGACAGACAGGACTACAAAATTTAGATTTTTAAGAGCGTGCATCTTTCCCATTGCAACATATGCCTGTGAGACCTGGACACTTAGCAAATAAGCTGAACAGCGCATAAATGCCTTTGAATATAAATGTTACAGACGAGTTTTAAGAATATCTTGGGTAAAGAAAAGAACCAATGCATCCATACTTCAAGAACTGAATATTGAAGAAGGTTGGCAGTTAAAGACGATAAAAGAAATAAAATTGAAATATTTTGGTCACTTGAAACGTCACGAAAGCTTGGAGACGACAATAATGGAGGGGTATATGCCTGGGAAGAGAGGAAGAGGAAGGCTAAAGAGATGGGTGCAGGATGTGGCGGATGATCTCCAGATTGGTGTATCGGATGCGGTACATCTTGCTTGTGATCAAGAAGTTTTCCGGAAGGTTGTTATGGGAGCGAGGTTCTGCAAAGGACATGCCACTGAATGAATGACCAGCAGGCAAGTATGCCTGCCATGCACTACTGCTGCTGCTGCTGCTGCCACTGCCGCCGCTGCTGCTGCTAACAAACTACACCTATTACTACTATTGTTATTACCACGACTCCTTCTAATACTACTTTTAACACTGTATTATTCAATGTATTATTCTCCATATAGGAAATATTGGATCATTGAAAGTGTTATTCTACTTATAAGAAATACTATGTCAATATTCTATTTTCCGCAATTTTTCAGCCTGTGTTGGATGTACTCCAGTTACCTGCAGTCACAAGGAAGCATTCGCAGACTTGGGCAACCGTATTGTGTTGATTGCTGGGACCTCAACATGCCACATAATTGTAAGACATCATTGCCTTATCTTCATTGGTGAAGATTTTAAACTGATATCATTGTAAGACGTCACTGTCCTGTCTTCATTGGTGAAGATGTTAAACTGTGACATCATTGTAAAACATCACTGTCCTGTCTTCATTGGTGAAGATTTTAAGCTGTGACATCATTGTAAGACATCACTTCATATGTGGATATGTCTTCATATGTGGAGATGTTTAAGCTGTGACATCATTGTAAGACATCACAGTCCTGTCTTCATAGGTTGAGACACTCATCTAACCACATAATTGTAAGACATCACAGTCCTGTCTTCATAGGTTGAGACACTCATCTAACCACATCATTGTAAGACATCACAGTCCTGTCTTCATAGGTTGAGACACACATCTAACCACATAATTATAAGACATCACAGTCCTGTCTTCATAGGTTGAGACACTCATCTAACCACATAATTGTAAGACATCACAGTCCTGTCTTCATAGGTTGTGTAACAAGTTACGTGGAGGGTCCCAAATACCCCTGTCACAATACTGCAATTATTATTCTTTAGCCCTGGCTGGGATAGGTCTTTGCCTGCCAACCCTCCTCCGTTCCCCGGACTCACTGTCACTCTCACTCTTGACCTCGGGGCCTATTCCCTGAGGTGTCTTTCTGGCTGACAACATATAACATTGCGATTGTCATAGGAAACTATAATTTCAATTTAATAACTTAATACAGGAAAGCACAGGAAAATATCAACACAGTTAAAACAGATAGTTCTCTACAAACAAACAGGGATAAAGTGTTCAGTTCAAGCACAGAGGCTCGTATGGCTTTTCATCATAGACCAAGCTTAAGACACTGTCCCCCCGGGAAGGTTAACCCGGTCAACAAATGCCCGCAGAAGTCGGGTGTGTCGGCCTAACGGCGCAAGAACTCAGCTCTGCTGTAAACAGGCACAACGCAATCACGTCCGAAAAAAAAAGAAAAAAAACTCAGGATGAACGAAGAAGAAGACACTGTCCATTCCGTCCACATCCACCTCACCGAGTGTGCCTTCAGTTCCTTCCTTCCAGGTATGTTGTGCGAACAACAGGCCTCTGTAGAACCAGGCTTCCAGGTTTGAGTGGACCTCTCTACATATTAAATATAGTGTTCTTGAAAGCCCCATGTTATCACTTGTCATGATGTTGGGTAGGAATTAATACAATGGGAACAGTTTGTGAATGGGGAATGGGTATGTGCCTTTCACTGTCACGGACAAGGATGGGTATGACTGAGAATTAGGCGTAGGTCCAGCCAGGAACATAAAAGCACTCGACTCTATGTCAACGAGATAACTTGCGTTGCGTTAGCAATGATGATTGTCACTCGTTCAGGACTAGTTGTGCCTCTATCGCCTAGAGATTGTTACATTATGCCTGGTATGGCCAATAACTTGACCTGGCTTCTTCAGTTGAATATAGCTTTCTGCGTAGAGGCCCCGTCGATACCTTCTGCTCTCTTCACTTCCAAAAGAAGGACCCTTTCTACCACCAGGATGCTGCACTTAATATGTCCCAATCTTTAAATTGTTAAATTGACATCATGCAGTATATAATGGTTGTTGAGACGTTCCGTGATTGCCCAACAAATTGCACGAGTGCTTATTCCGTGCAAGGTACCCTATCGGGTTTTCCCGAAGAAAAGTCAGACTTCTATTAGTTCTCTTAAAAAGATCGGGTTGTAAAAGTAACCAAGAGAACTATCTTCCAGGGGAATTGAGCGGATAAGAGAACTGAGGGTTCCCGAAAGCTGTTTCCCACTGTTTTCCCAAACCCAAAGAAGGCATGAATGAGGACATGGGCCACTGGCGTTTTGTTACAGGTTGAGACACTCATCTAACCACATCATTGTAAGACATCACAGTCCTGTCTTCATAGGTTGAGACACTCATCTAACCACATCATTGTAAGACATCACAGTCCTGTCTTCATAGGTTGAGACACTCATCTAACCACATCATTGTAAGACATCACAGTCCTGTCTTCATAGGTTGAGACACTCATCTAACCACATAATTGTAAGACATCACAGTCCTGTCTTCATAGGTTGAGACACTCATCTAACCACATCATTGTAAGACATCACAGTCCTGTCTTCATAGGTTGAGACACTCATCTAACCACATCATTGTAAGACATCACAGTCCTGTCTTCATAGGTTGAGACACTCATCTAACCACATAATTGTAAGACATCACAGTCCTGTCTTCATAGATTGAGACACTCATCTAACCACATCATTGTAAGACATCACTGTCCTGTCTTCATAGGTTGAGACACTCATCTAACCGCATAATTGTAAGACATCACAGTCCTGTCTTCATAGGTTGAGATACTCATCTAACCACATCATTGTAAGACATCACAGTCCTGTCTTCATAGGTTGAGACACTCATCTAACCACATCATTGTAAGACATCACTGTCCTGTCTTCATAGGTGAAGGTACTCAGTTTCTCAAATTGGCGTAAGTTAGCCATATGAAATATTAGCCTTGCATACTGTCCATCTGTTCTTTAAATATTAGCCTTGCATACTGTCCATCTGTTCTTTAAATATTAGCCTTGCATACTGTCCATCTGCTCTTTAAATATTAGCCTTGCATACTGTCCATCTGTTCTTTAAATATTAGCCTTGCATACTGTCCATCTGTTCTTTAAATATTAGCCTTGCATACTGTCCATCTGTTCTTTAAATATTCAGATACCCGCATGGTTAAAAATTACAGGAAAGATCATTTACTTCATTGCACTGGGTATTACCCCATCTGGCTCAATCTCTCTCAACAGAACAGCAAGCCACCTGCCAAGAGTATCGTATAAAACGTGAACTCCACATCTTCAATGATGACCCCTAGTGATGTCTGAGAAAATTGCACTTGTGGTTTGAATGCCATGATCAGAAAGTGAATCCCCAACTTGCGGAGGCAGAGGGCCTAACCACTTGGCCTCTGAGACTTAGCTCAAGTGACTGTAACCATTAACAAGTTCTCTCATTACCCTGTTTATATTAGAAATCTGCATTGTTAAATCTGTCAGTGGTGGGTTGTAGTAAGAGAACAATAACAGTACGGGACCTTCTTGCCTGCCTAGAGGAATTCTGGGTATTATATGGTGCTAGTCCAAGTTTGTATAGACCAACTGGCACTTGATGAGTGATGTGATCAGTATTACACTAGCCCATAATTAGAGCAGCGACTGCAGCTCCTCATACATAAAAATAGCGACTGCAGCTTCTCATAATTAGAATAGCTATTGCAACTTCTCATAATTAGAATAGCTACTGCAACTTCTCATAATTAGAATAGCTACTGTAGTTTCACATAATTAGAATAGCTACTGTAGTTTCACATAATTAGAATAGCTACTGTAGTTTCACATAATTAGAATAGCTACTGTAGTTTCACATAATTAGAATAGCTACTGTAGTTTCACATAATTAGAATAGCTACTGTAGTTTCACATAATTAGAATAGCTACTGCAACCTCTCATAATTAGAATAGCTACTGTAGTTTCACATAATTAGAATAGCTACTGTAGTTTCACATAATTAGAATAGCTACTGTAGTTTCACATAATTAGAATAGCTACTGTAGTTTCACATAATTAGAATAGCTACTGTAGTTTCACATAATTAGAATAGCTACTGCAACTTCTCATAATTAGAATAGCTACTGCAACTTCTCATAATTAGAATAGCTAATGCAACCTCTCATAATTAGAATAGCTACTGCAACTTCTCATAATTAGAATAGCTACTGCAACTTCTCATAATTAGAATAGCTAATGCAACCTCTCATAATTAGAATAGCTACTGCAACTTCTCATAATTAGAATAGCTACTGCAACCTCTCATAATTAGAATAGCTAATGCAACCTCTCATAATTAGAATAGCTAATGCAACTTCTCATAATTAGAATAGCTAATGCAACCTCTCATAATTATAATAGCTACTGCAACTTCTCATAATTAGAATAGCTACTGCAACTTCTCATAATTAGAATAGCTACTGCAACCTCTCATAATTAGAATAGCTAATGCAACCTCTCATAATTAGAATAGCTAATGCAACCTCTCATAATTAGAATAGCTAATGCAACCTCTCATAATTAGAATAGCTAATGCAACCTCTCATAATTAGAATAGCTAATGCAGCTTCTCATAATTAGAATAGCTACTGTAGTTTCACATAATTAGAATAGCTACTGTAGTTTCACATAATTAGAATAGCTAATGCAACCTCTCATAATTAGAATAGCTAATGCAACTTCTCATAATTAGAATAGCTAATGCAACCTCTCATAATTAGAATAGCTAATGCAACCTCTCATAATTAGAATAGCTAATGCAACTTCTCATAATTAGAATAGCTAATGCAACCTCTCATAATTAGAATAGCTACTGCACCTTCTCATAATTAGAATAGCTACTGCAACTTCTCATAATTAGAATAGCTACTGCAACCTCTCATAATTATAATAGCTAATGCAACCTCTCATAATTAGAATAGCTAATGCAACCTCTCATAATTAGAATAGCTAATGCAACCTCTCATAATTAGAATAGCTAATGCAACCTCTCATAATTAGAATAGCTAATGCAACCTCTCATAATTAGAATAGCTAATGCAACCTCTCATAATTAGAATAGCTAATGCAACCTCTCATAATTAGAATAGCTAATGCAACCTCTCATAATTAGAATAGCTAATGCAACCTCTCATAATTAGAATAACTACTGCAACCTCTCATAATTAGAATAGCTACTGTAGTTTCACATAATTAGAATAGCTACTGTAGTTTCACATAATTAGAATAGCTACTGTAGTTTCACATAATTAGAATAGCTACTGTAGTTTCACATAATTAGAATAGCTACTGCAACTTCTCATAATTAGAATAGCTACTGCAACTTCTCATAATTAAAATAGCTAATGCAACCTCTCATAATTAGAATAGCTACTGCAACTTCTCATAATTAGAATAGCTACTGCAACTTCTCATAATTAGAATAGCTAATGCAACCTCTCATAATTAGAATAGCTAATGCAACTTCTCATAATTAGAATAGCTAATGCAACCTCTCATAATTAGAATAGCTAATGCAACCTCTCATAATTAGAATAGCTAATGCAACCTCTCATAATTAGAATAGCTAATGCAACCTCTCATAATTAGAATAGCTAATGCAACCTCTCATAATTAGAATAGCTAATGCAACCTCTCATAATTAGAATTGCTAATGCAACCTCTCATAATTAGAATAGCTAATGCAACCTCTCATAATTAGAATAGCTACTGCAACCTCTCATAATTAGAATAGCTACTGTAGTTTCACATAATTAGAATAGCTACTGTAGTTTCACATAATTAGAATAGCTAATGCAACCTCTCATAATTAGAATAGCTAATGCAACCTCTCATAATTAGAATAGGTAATGCAACCTCTCATAATTAGAATAGCTAATGCAACCTCTCATAATTAGAATAGCTACTCTAGTTTCACATAATTAGAATAGCTAATGCAACCTCTCATAATTAGAATAGCTAATGCAACCTCTCATAATTAGAATACCTAATGCAACCTCTCATAATTAGAATAGCTAATGCAACCTCTCATAATTAGAATAGCTACTGTAGTTTCTCATAATTAGAATAGCTACTGTAGTTTCACATAATTAGAATAGCTAATGCAACCTCTCATAATTAGAATAGCTAATGCAACCTCTCATAATTAGAATAGCTACTGCAGCTTCTCATAATTAGAATAGCTACTGTAGTTTCACATAATTAGAATAGCTACTGTAGTTTCACATAATTAGAATAGCTACTGTAGTTTCACATAATTAGAATAGCTAATGCAACCTCTCATAATTAGAATAGCTAATGCAACCTCTCATAATTAGAATAGCTACTGCAACTTCTCATAATTAGAGTAACTACTGCAACTTCTCATAATTAGAGTAACTACTGCAACTTCTCATAATTAGAGTAACTACTGCAACTTCTCATAATTAGAGTAACTACTGCAACCTCTCATAATTAGAGTAACTACTGCAACCTCTCATAATTAGAGTAACTACTGTGTCAGAGTCCAACAGGGGACAGCGATGCAGGGACATCGTTACGACCGCCAGGCGACTTAGCTCCCAGTAAGGGATGCAACAACTGCGTTGCGCCGCCAGGCGAATAGGAGTTACCGGCCTGCGAGATCGCTGGCTGACCAGCGGTCAGGCCGCCAACGCAAGACGCACGCCTGCCACGTGACGCCACGTCAGGCAGGAGGCAAGTTGCGAACCAGGTCCAGACAGCTCTGGGGACACGGAACATGACGGACGTGTGATTGAGAGAAAGGCGTTGTATGGTTTCTGTATTGAAAGGCGAGTGTCTGGACATCTTGCGAGTCAGACTTTGTGAACTGTATTGTGGATGTAAGTTGTAAAGTATCCATTATATATATTTGTGATCATCGTTCTGTATTTGATATGTTAATAAATCCATCGAACGATGTGTCGTTGAGTCTTACGTCTAATCACGTTGTATTTGTACTGTCTCACACTTGTTAGGCAAGCGAGCCAAGTTTAAGATCCTGACATGTGTGAACGTGGAGGGCTCGTCCCACTTTAATTTACTTATATTTGAACGTGAGTAGCTCGTCCTTGTTGAACGTGCAGGTCTCGTCCAGCTTTAATTTAGTTAGATTTGAACCTAGATGTGATCATAATTTACTTGGATTAGAGTTAAATGTGTTAATGTGATCATGGAAGGCTCATTTTGATTTATTACTACATTATTTAAACATGTGTAAGATCATTTGTAAACGTACAATGCATACATTTTGTTTGATCCTGTAAGCGTGTAAAACATTTGTGATTTGTGAAACTTGTCACCGTTTTGACCTTGTCGACATTGTGATCTTGTCGCCATTTTGACCTTGTCGCCATCTTGTAAACTTGATGTCTATGTCCTTACTGAATGTCATCTTGATGTAAGTGATGTATCATCAATGTTGTAGAGTGTTAAGATACTTGTAGATTGTCTTGGTGCATTGAGTTTGTGGAACGCTAAAAGTGTTTGGAAAGAAAGTAACGTGTATTGTAAAACAACTGTTGACGGACAAACTTACGACATACAACTACACTCAACGCCATACAAACCTAATCAACACTTAGTGACAAGCAGGCACACACCAACAAATAGATGCTAATTTATCTTCTTCCAAAAACAAAGCAGGTTTTTCCGTACCATCCGAAACCTTGCCGTAGAGGTCATTTGTAGTCTGAAGTAGTGACCCTACAGTTCCTAGCCCGATTTTCCAACCGTTCTTCACCGCATCCAGGGCACTTGAGTATAATTTTTTTCTTTTCACATACTTTAAAGATGCATTTTTAGGCACATATCGTCCATATAAACAGATTGTAAATTGTTGATTACTAACCACTTATAACATATTTTGTGTGGCTGGTATTTCATTGACATTTTTCCATCATGTCTTCATTATTTGATTTCATTGATATGGGCATAAAGTTACAGTTACATGGTGATGAACTAACACAGTGGAGTGAGCAGAAGTACGCTGAATACCTACTAGTACAGGAGAAAATTACAGAACGCGAAGAAAGAGCAGCTGAAAGAGCTCTAAAGCAAGCCGAATTAGAACTGACAGCAAAGACAAAGCAAGCTGAGATGGATAGTGAACTAAAGAAGGCAGAAACAGCCTTAAAGCAAGCTGAGATCGAGAAAGAAACAGAGCTGAAGAAGGCAGAAATAGCAGCTCAGAGTAAGAGAGAAGAACTGGAGTTACAGTTGAAAATGAAACAACTGGACACTGAGACTGCGATTAACAAAGAGTCTAAGAAATCTGAAAGACTGGAGAAAGAAAACCAGTATAAGAAATATCAAGGTATTGTACGTAATTATACCTCGGGTGACTGCATTGCAGCCTTTACCCAAAATTTTGAAACTTTAATGGAACATTATCAAGTTCCACTGTCTGAATGGAATATTGTGTACATGAGGAGTTTGTCAGGGGAACCTCTTAAAGTTATTGAAACCATCCCCAAAGACCTCAGAAAAGATTACCATTATCTGAAATCTAAGATTATGGCACATTTTATGTTAGATGAGGCAGGTTACAGAGAACAATTCAGTAAATTGAGCCCAAAACCGACTCAGACGTTCTCTGATTACCTCTGCTTAGTCCGAGATATTTTCACCAAATGGACTTCAGCAGCCAAAATTGATCATAATTATCAGAGATTAGAAGATCTAATCATTAGAGACAAAATTGTATCTTCTATTCCTTCAGCCTTTACTAAATTTTTGTTAGAGAATGAATGCTCCAGTGTGGATGAGATTGAAAGACGTGGGTCGGCTTACTACACAGCCAACAAACATTGCTTTGCTACTGAAGATACTAACATTAACTTTGTAGCAGCGGCTAACTATGACAAACAACCCTATAGTAGGCAGAAATCTCATAAGCCTACCTCTGAGAAATTTAATCATTGCATTTATTGCAAATATTCACATCATCAGGGTGAAATGTGCGATCAGAACCCAGGGTACCATACTTACTTGTTAAACATGGTAAACAGACAAGACAAGGAACGTAAATCCTTCAAAAACGTGCGAAAATGTTTCCTCTGCAAGGCGTGGGGACACCATCGGAAAGATTGTAAGGGCAGGCATATGACCAACAAAGCAAATGCCGCCTTGTTTGATAGTTCGTCTTCTGATGAAGAAGAGTCAGAGAAACATCCTGTGAACTCAGCACAGGCTTTTGACATTTTCAGCGCAAACAAATGCTCTGTTTGTAACACCTTCTATGAAGATGGTATTTTAACATGCGGGCATGCCATCCCTATTGCCAATGAAGAAGCTAATTTGGTAGTAGACTCAAAAGGCAGAATAAACATCCATCACGGATATGTAAATGGCAAATCTGCTACAGTCCTTCGCGACACGGGCAGTTCACTCATTGGCCTGAAGAAAACGTTCATAATGCCTACAGACTATACAGGCAGGCACGTAACATGTAGAACATTCTCAGGCAATATTGAGAAATACCCATTAGCATGGGTATATATTGAAACACCTTTCCTCACTGGGAAAGTAAAGTGCGCTGCACTAACCAGTCCAGTTTGTGATATAATTATTGGTAATTTACCTGAGGTAAATGATAAACCTCATGACATAACATCTGTATGTATTGATGATACCATAACATCACCATCAAATGTCATCATTGAAAATGTCACACCACCTATTGATTGTAAAGTAGCTAATGTAGCACTAAGTTCTCATGACATCATTGAAACTGTTGTTCCATCATCATCTGACATCATTGAGTGTGTGAACGCAGTAACAAGAGCTACTGCTCGATTGCAAGATGAAATAAATCAAACTGAGGCGATACAATTACTCAGCCCAGTTTCAATATCTACTAACACCATGAAGGAAGCATTTGTAACAGCCCAAAAAAGCTGATCCTTCATTGTCAAAATACTTTGACCTGATCGGCCGAAAGCCAAAAGTAACCAAGAATGCAAAATGGCATTTTGCTATGAAAAATGACATACTCACCAGGTATTACACCAGAGGTGACAATACCACAGAGCAAACTGTTTTGCCAACTAGTTATCGCAAGCAAGCCTTACATCTTGCACACGATATACCTCTTGCGGAACATATGGCATACGTCAAGACCAGATCAAGGTTATTGACACAGTTTCACTGGCCAAAATTTTGCAATGACATTAAAGAATATTGCAGAAGTTGTGACACCTGCCAGAAACTGGTTAAAAAAGGTAAACACCCACAGGCAAAGTTACAAGTTACCGACTTAGCCAGTCGACCTTTTGAAAAGCTATCGGTTGACATAGTGGGCCCTCTTAGTCATACAACAACTAGAGGGAATAAATTTATTCTAACTGTCATTGATCAATGTAGTCGCTGGCCAGAAGCTATCCCGTTAAAGAACATAACTGCCAATGACATAATGGAAGTTTTCTTCCATATTTTTTCTAGGATAGGTTTTCCAGATACTATCCAATCTGATAGGGGCACTCAGTTTATTGCCGCATCCACCCAAGCTTTCACCAAAATGTTGGGAGTGAAGCAGTGTTTCAATTCACCCTACCATCCTCACAGTAGCGGAGTAATAGAAAAGTTTAACGGGGATCTTAAGCACATGCTTGCAAAAGTAACGCAAGAACACCCCAATAACTGGGATGTATATCTACCAGCTATTCTTTTTGCTTATCGCGAGGTACCTCATGCTAGTACCGGTTTCTCTCCTTTTGAACTTATTATGGTGCCAAACCACACGGCCCATTGACCATTTACCACCAAATGTTAACTGACTCTACACCAGTACTTAAACCCATATCATCATACTTATATGTTACATCATTGCGTGAAAGAATCATCAAATCTTGTGTTATTGCAAAGAATGCACTAAAAATATCTGGTGCTACTTATAGACAGTATGCTGACAAAGGTAACAGGACGATAACATTGACACCTGGACAGGACATTCTTCTGCTCCTACCTAGTGACAGACATCTACTGACTGATTCTTGGCAGGGACCTTTTAAAGTGACGAGACAGATTTCACCTGTAGACTACGAAATCCTTATAAAAGACAAACACAAAATATTTCACATAAATATGCTAAGACCATACCACAACAGAGACAACGAACAGGACGATACGACAGCTTGTACAGTGATAATAGATCACGAAGATGACGATGCTAGTGACGAAATTCCAACACCTGCATTAGACACGACAGACTGCTTGAAGGAGATCAAAATCAACCCAAATTTAACTCAAGCAGAGACAGACAGGTGCAAACAACTTATACAACAGTACAACACCATCTTTTCCAACAACCCAGGACAAACAGAATTAGTACAGCATCACATCACACTCACATCAAACACACCCATTAGATGCAGACCATACACCATCCCATTACATTACAAAGAGCATTTACATCAAGAAATCATCAACTTAGAGAAAAATAACATCATAAGACGATCCCAATCAGACTACTCATCTCCCATGGTCATAGTACGCAAAAAGGACAATACAATAAGACTGTGCATCGACTACCGAAAACTGAATAAAATAACTGTTTCTAGATCTTGAGCCAATGGCAAACACTGACGATCTTTTGACAGAACTGACAGACGCTAGGTTCTTTACGACGGTAGACATGACGAAAGGTTATTGGCAGATTGCTGTAGACGAACAGAGCAGACATCTGACAGCATTTGCCACACTTTGGGGACTGTACGAATGGTGCAAACTTCCATTTGGGCTTGTTAACGCCCCAGCCACATTTGTACGGATGACACGACTACTTCTAGTAGACATTCCTAACATAATCTGCTATATCGACGACATATGTATTCACACAGAGACAATGACTGAGCACATTAAGACTTTAGACCAGACATTTGAACGGATCAGACAGCACGGACTGACAGTGAAGCCTGCAAAAGTAGACATAGCCTACCAGGAAATATCATTCTTGGGTTACAAAATATCCAATGGCTTTGTCACGACAGACGATAAAATTGTGTCCAAGATACTAAAACTCTCATTTCCGACTACTAAAAAACAAGTCAGAAGTTTGTTGGGCTTAATAAATTACTATCGGCAGTTTATTCCTGATTTTTCTGAACTGACCGAGGTATTTACTAATCTACTAACAAAAGATAAACCAGAGAAAATTGTACACGATCAATGCCTAAAAATTGCATTTCATAAAGTTCTATCATGTTTTTCTGATAAGAATGAACGCAATCTTATCCTTAAATTGCCCGATATCCGTTTACCTTTCAGATTACGCACAGATGCTAGCTCCGTGGCGATTGGAGCAGTCCTGTTGCAGGAGTATAACAACATCCTCCACCCCGTTTATTTTGTATCCAGGAAGCTGAAGGCCCGAGAGCGGGCATGGTCCATTCCTCAATTGGAAGCCCTAGCTTTAGTAGTAGGTATTACAAAATTATCTAGATTTCTTCTAGGACGCCATTTCATCGTAGAATCGGACAGCAGCCCCTTACGATGGATGAATTCAGGGGTGCCTTCGAACCATATGGTAGCGCGTTGGTCTTTGAAACTTCAAGATTATAGCTTTGAGGTTCGACATATCCCAGGCAGAACCAATTCAATTGCCGATCTTTTGTCACGTTGTCCGACCGACCCAGTGAGCACCAATGTCTGAGTGCAGTATGTAGAAATACACTCAGACCGACACAGCCATTTAGCAGTGAATAGTGGTTTTTCATTCACAAAAAGCTGTGTAATGTCTACAATATTGTGATAGGGATTACTCCCATTATATATAGTGTCCTTATTTTACTAGTTTATGTAGTGATTGTCGTGTATAAATGTGCAGCATGTGGTAGAAAGCGAACTTTATTAACTGTATATATTACGTACAAGAACAGTGTCACATTCGCACTTACCTGAAGCGAATTAACCAACGTGACAGTGACAACTTCGTGTGGAATCTTCCAGGAACATTTTAATTACGAGTGTGAAAGTAAAAACTGAACAGTAACGACTTTTCTACACCTCTGCAGTGAACCGAAATCTTTAATGTTCGACTGAAACATCTAACACATGAACATTCGATCGTAATCCAGAAGATTGTGTAGCAACATCCAACACGAACTTTGAGAACATTGTACCTTCCTTAAACTACATCAAACCGGAACAGGTGTGTTCTGCAAGCTTTACCATCAGCTGATTTTAGTGTTCGTGTGTATTTCCGGATTAATTAGAAATTTAGAACAAAAATAGCAGACAACATATAAAAGGTTTAAAAGTTTTGACGATTCTAAAATGTTTAGGATTCTATAAAATTGAATACACGAATTGTGTGTTTATTTATTTCTCTAATGTAATCTTAGAATCATATCTTGATTAACGTATTCATATTACCGACTTTTTCTCGTTAATATGAAGAAACGTCAAGCAATGACACTAAGAAATTAAATAGTTATTGTAAATTATTGTGTTTCACTAATGTTAAAATTATTTCCCTTTCATTTATTGTTATTACATTTTCACACAAAGGGCCATAATTTGAAATGTACATGCTAATGTGTTGTGTGTAATATAACATGTTGTTGTTAAAGTGTTGACACCACAGGCAGGCATCTACTGGGCATGGCAGAGTGTTGCCAACATTGTATACCAACACAATAACTCCTGGCCAAGTAGGGACAGGGTTGGAGTGTTTTATACGACTTATATAAAGTTGTATTTCAGTCTGGCTAGATGGTTTTTGTTCCAAGAACCATATTATTATTTTTTTTCAAATTGCTGCGAGGTAGATGCGTGAAGCTGGAACTACTGATCTGACTGGGTGATAATACAATTGAGGTAACCAGCCATCGAGAGGGTGAAGCCTGATATGTGTTAAACATGAAACACCACATGTCTTTGTACCCAACTCCCAGTTCTTATATATTTCTATGCCATGTGTGTATTCTTGATAACGTTGTGTATAACAATAGAAAGGTAGACTCTGACAAGGGAATACTATTAACCCAACAGGTACAGACATTATACATGAAAGACGACATCTTTCATGGATTTTACCGGGGGAGCGTGTCAGAGTCCAACAGGGGACAGCGATGCAGGGACATCGTTACGACCGCCAGGCGACTTAGCTCCCAGTAAGGGATGCAACAACTGCGTTGCGCCGCCAGGCGAATAGGAGTTACCGGCCTGCGAGATCGCTGGCTGATCAGCAGTCAGGCCGCCAACGCAAGACGCACGCCTGCCACGTGACGCCACGTCAGGCAGGAGGCAAGTTGCGAACCAGGTCCAGACAGCTCTGGGGACACGGAACATGACGGACGTGTGATTGAGAGAAAGGCGTTGTATGGTTTCTGTATTGAAAGGCGAGTGTCTGGACATCTTGCGAGTCAGACTTTGTGAACTGTATTGTGGATGTAAGTTGTAAAGTATCCATTATATATATTTGTGATCATCGTTCTGTATTTGATATGTTAATAAATCCATCGAACGATGTGTCGTTGAGTCTTACGTCAAATCACGTTGTATTTGTACTGTCTCACACTTGTTAGGCAAGCGAGCCAAGTTTAAGATCCTGACATACTGCAACCTCTCATAATTAGAATAGCTAATGCAACCTCTCATAATTAGAATAGCTACTGCAACTTCTCATAATTAGAGTAACTACTGCAACTTCACATAATTAGAATAGCTACTGTAGTTTCACATAATTAGAATAGCTACTGCAACCTCTCATAATTAGAATAGCTACTGCAACTTCACATAATTAGAATAGCTAATGCAACCTCTCATAATTAGAATAGCTAATGCAGCTTCTCACAATTAGAATAGCTACTGCAACTTCTCATAATTAGAATAGCTAATGCAACCTCTCATAATTAGAATAGCTAATGCAACTTCTCATAATTAGAATAGCTAATGCAACCTCTCATAATTAGAACAGCTAATGCAACCTCTCATAATTAGAATAGCTAATGCAACTTCTCATAATTAGAATAGATAATGCAACCTCTCATAATTAGAATAGCTAATGCAACTTCTCATAATTAGAATAGCTAATGCAACCTCTCATAATTAGAATAGCTAATGCAACTTCTCATAATTAAAATAGCTAATGCAACCTCTCATAATTAGAATAGCTACTGCAACTTCTCAGAATTAGAATAGCTAATGCAACCTCGCATAATTAGAATAGCTAATGCAACCTCTCATAATTAGAATAGCTACTGCAACTTCTCATAATTAGAATAGCTACTGCAACTTCTCATAATAAGAATAGCTACTGCAACTTCTCATAATTAGAGTAACTACTGCAACTTCTCAAAATTGTTGTTGTAACAACAGTATAGGGAGTGCTAGCATCAAGGAGGAATGGTTACACAGCTATCTGATTCCCTTGCCGAAGCCTGACAAAGACCACACAAAAATTCAGGGATATCGAATTATAACCATGCAGAATACAATAGGCAAGCTGCTGGAGAAGGTAATTGCCAGGAAAATATCAAGCCAACTAGAGAGGCAAGGTGTTTTCCCACCTACCCTGGGTGGGTACCGTCCAAAAAGAGAAACCTGGACCAATGCAGCAGTCTTTGCCCATGATGTCTATGAAGGTTTCCACTCAGGCACTGAAACCGTTGCTGCAGCGATTGATCTTGAGGACGCATACACAGAGTACCACTGGATTTTTTAATGTTTCAGCTTCTTGAACTAAACGTAAGTCCATTCCTCCTTAGTTGGATTGCTGCAGCCCTCTTCCAACGGAAAGTAGTTTTTAGATGTGGCAGTTGGACTTCGGAACCAACAACAATATATCCTGGCCTACCACAGGGATCACCATTATCTCCGGTACTGTTCAACGCCTACACAGTGAGAATCACCAGTGAGCAGATCACTGGACCTGGCAGGACATTGTCATATGCCGATGATGTTTTAGTGTATCGTCAGGGTAAGGATAGAGAGGAGGTTGCTGGGGAACTACAAACCGAACTCAATCGCATAAGTACTTGGTGTGATGAAGCTGGGGCAATGGTCAACCCAACAAAGGCAACAGTGACTTGGTTCTCGTTGAATAATCATATTGTCAACAATCCAACACCAACTGTAATGCTGTGTTCAGAGACGGTGGAAAGAACGCAGGCAATGAATTACCTGGGGATACGGTTTGATCGAAGCCTTGCTTATAATGTGCACATAGACCAGGTGATAACAAAGGCCAAGCGGGGTTTGGCAGCGATGCGGGTGATGGCGGCAGCAAACTGTGAGCAGCGCCATCTATGTCTTCTGTACGAGGGGCTGGTCATGTCTGTTTTGGAGTATGCAATGGCAATCTTGACTCTCAGCCATAAGCAGATAGAAAGGATGGAAAGGATACAGAATGAAGCTATGCGCATTATTCTTGGATGTACAAGAGATACAGCATGCAGGGCGATGCGCTACCTTCTTGATTTTCCAACCATTGAAGAGAGAATACAAGTTTGCAGGGCACGCGCCTACCTCAGAATTAACGCAAACACACAACATCCACTGCATAGTGAAATTAGGAAGGTGAAGGGCAGCAGGTTAAAAAGAGGACGGTCGTGGATGGGTCAAGCCGAAGACATTCTTCAACAGGTGTGTTCACTTGAGGACTTAGAACCTGGCGAGGAGTGGGTGCAAGTGCCAACAGACTTCTGCACATCCTTTTCAGTTTGCATCCAACTAGATAGAAAATGCAGACAAGAAAATCCGGCTGCTGTTGAGGCTGAAGTACAAGCGTTGATTTTCGAGAATTCGCTAGACGGTGACGCGGTCATCTACACAGATGGGTCGGTCGTCCGACATGTGAGAAGCTCATGGGCCTTTACAGCTCGGGCCGGAGGGAGAATTGTGAAGGAGGACTCTGGTGCTTTCACTGAAACCACAAGTAGCCTGACCATGGAAGTCATGGCAGTAAGTAAAGCAATAACATGGCTCGAGACACAGACATTCACTAGGGCTTGTTTCCTTAGCGACTCAATGAACATGATCAAGAGGATAGAGGAGGGGTCGATCCGAAGAGAATGGTTGCTGCCTCTGAAGCGGTCTCGGCTGGCAAAGATTAGTTTCATCTTCGTGCCAGGGCATGCGGGAGTACAAGGAAATGAGCGGGCTGACAAGCTCGCAGGTGAGGCTACTGTGGAGGGCGGACGCGCCATGGACCAGGCTGACATTCTGAATGCTCTACGAGAAGTGAGACTTTTGCGAGAACCAAGTGATGACTGTGAATCTACAACAATGGCCAGACTGCGAGAGCAGCAAATTAAAAGAGGGGTGGCCAAACAAGAACACTACGCAGGAAGCCAAAGAAGATTGATAAACCAACACAGAACTGGCGTCGTTAGCCGCTACACGCTGCGGGATTTGCTGAGGAGGGGATCCGAGCACTTATGGACTGAATGGTTCGATGTGCAACGAGGATGATCTGTCGACTAACTAACTAACTAACTTCTCATAATTAGAATAGCTACTGCAGCTTCTCATAATTAGAATAGCTACTGCAACTTCTCATAATTAGAATAGCTACTGCAACTTCTCATAATTAGAATAGCTAATGCAACTTCTCATAATTAGAATAGCTACTGCAACTTCTCATAATTAGAATAGCTAATGCAACCTCTCATAATTAGAATAGCTAATGCAACCTCTCATAATTAGAATAGCTAATGCAACTTCTCATAATTAGAATAGCTACTGCAACTTCTCATAATTAGAATAGCTAATGCAACCTCTCATAATTAGAATAGCTAATGCAACTTCTCATAATTAGAATAGCTAATGCAACCTCTCATAATTAGAATAGCTAATGCAACTTCTCATAATTAGAATAGCTAATGCAACCTCTCATAATTAGAATAGCTAATGCAACTTCTCATAATTACAATAGCTAATGCAACCTCTCATAATTACAATAGCTAATGCAACTTCTCATAATTACAATAGCTAATGCAACTTCTCATAATTAGAATAGCTAATGCAACTTCTCATAATTAGAATAGCTAATGCAACCTCTCATAATTAGAATAGCTAATGCAACCTCTCATAATTAGAATAGCTAATGCAACTTCTCATAATTACAATAGCTAATGCAACCTCTCATAATTAGAATAGCTAATGCAATCTCTCCTAATTAGAATAGCTAATGCAACTTCTCATAATTACAATAGCTAATGCAACCTCTTATAATTACAATAGCTAATGCAACCTCTCATAATTAGAATAGCTAATGCAACCTCTCATAATTAGAATAGCTAATGCAGCTTCTCATAATTACAATAGCTAATGCAGCTTCTCATAATTAGAATAGCTAATGCAACTTCTCATAATTAGAATAGCTAATGCAACCTCTCATAATTAGAATAGCTAATGCAACCTCTCATAATTAGAATAGCTAATGCAACCTCTCATAATTAGAATAGCTAATGCAACTTCTCATATTTAGAATAGCTAATGCAACCTCTCATAATTAGAATAGCTACTTAGCTTCTCACTTCTCATAATTAGCATAGCTAATGCAACCTCTCATAATTAGAATAGCTAATGCAACCTCTCATAATTAGAATAGCTACTGCAACTTCTCATAATTAGAATAGCTAATGCAACCTCTCATAATTAGAATAGCTAATGCAACTTCTCATAATTAGAATAGCTAATGCAACCTCTCATAATTAGAATAGCTAATGCAACCTCTCATAATTAGAATAGCTAATGCAACTTCTCATAATTAGAATAGATAATGCAACCTCTCATAATTAGAATAGCTAATGCAACTTCTCATAATTAGAATAGCTAATGCAACCTCTCATAATTAGAATAGCTAATGCAACTTCTCATAATTAAAATAGCTAATGCAACCTCTCATAATTAGAATAGCTACTGCAACTTCTCAGAATTAGAATAGCTAATGCAACCTCGCATAATTAGAATAGCTAATGCAACCTCTCATAATTAGAATAGCTACTGCAACTTCTCATAATTAGAATAGCTACTGCAACTTCTCATAATAAGAATAGCTACTGCAACTTCTCATAATTAGAGTAACTACTGCAACTTCTCATAATTGTTGTTGTAACAACAGTATAGGGAGTGCTAGCATCAAGGAGGAATGGTTACACAGCTATCTGATTCCCTTGCCGAAGCCTGACAAAGACCACACAAAAATTCAGGGATATCGAATTATAACCATGCAGAATACAATAGGCAAGCTGCTGGAGAAGGTAATTACCAGGAAAATATCAAGCCAACTAGAGAGGCAAGGTGTTTTCCCACCTACCCTGGGTGGGTACCGTCCAAAAAGAGAAACCTGGACCAATGCAGCAGTCTTTCCCCATGATGTCTATGAAGGTTTCCACTCAGGCACTGAAACCGTTGCTGCAGCGATTGATCTTGAGGACGCATACAACAGAGTACCACTGGATTTTTTAATGTTTCAGCTTCTTGAACTAAACGTAAGTCCATTCCTCCTTAGTTGGATTGCTGCAGCCCTCTTCCAACGGAAAGTAGTTTTTAGATGTGGCAGTTGGACTTCGGAACCAACAACAATATATCCTGGCCTACCACAGGGATCACCATTATCTCCGGTACTGTTCAACGCCTACACAGTGAGAATCACCAGTGAGCAGATCACTGGACCTGGCAGGACATTGTCATATGCCGATGATGTTTTAGTGTATCGTCAGGGTAAGGATAGAGAGGAGGTTGCTGGGGAACTACAAACCGAACTCAATCGCATAAGTACTTGGTGTGATGAAGCTGGGGCAATGGTCACCCAACAAAGGCAACAGTGACTTGGTTCTCGTTGAATAATCATATGTCAACAATCCAACACCAACTGTAATGCTGTGTTCAGAGACGGTGGAAAGAACGCAGGCAATGAATTACCTGGGGATACGGTTTGATCGAAGCCTTGCTTATAATGTGCACATAGACCAGGTGATAACAAAGGCCAAGCGGGGTTTGGCAGCGATGCGGGTGATGGCGGCAGCAAACTGTGAGCAGCGCCATCTATGTCTTCTGTACGAGGGGCTGGTCATGTCTGTTTTGGAGTATGCAATGGCAATCTTGACTCTCAGCCATAAGCAGATGGGAGAAAGCAAAGATGGCACATATTTGGATACAGAATAAGCAGAGCATGCGGCTGATGTTGAATAAGGTGATCAGTTGCAGACGGTACCGGATTACAAGGCGCTCACAAGAAAGAGTTACAGCTCGGGCCGGAGGGAGAATTGTGAAGGAGGACTCTGGTCTTTCCTGAACCCCAAGTAGCCTGACCATGGAAGTCCATGGCAGTAAGTAAAGCAATAACATGGCTCGAGACACAGACATTCACCAGTGCTTGTTTCCTTAGCGCTCAATGAACATTATCAAGAGGATAAAGGGAGGGGTCGATCCGAAGAGAATGGTTGCTGCCTCTGAAGCGGTCTTGGCTGGCAAAGATTAGTTTCATCTTCGTGCCAGGGCATGCGGGAGTACAAGGAAATGAGCTGGCTGACAAGCTCGCAGGTGAGGTTAGCTACTGTGGAGGGGCGGAAGTGCCATGGACCAAGCTGACATTCTGAATGCTCTACGTGATGTGAGACTTTTGCAAGAACCAAGTGATGACTGTGAATCTACAACAATGGCCAGACTGCTAGAGCAGCAAATTAAAAGAGGGGTGGCCAACAAGAACACTACGCAGGAAGCCAAAAGAAGATTGATAAACCAACACAGAACTGGCGTCGTTAGCCGCTACAACGCTGCGGGATTTGCTGAGGAGGGGATCCGAGCACTTATGGACTGAATGGTTCGATGTGCAACGAGGATGATCTGTCGACTACTAACTAACTAACTTCTCATAATTAGAATAGCTACTGCAGCTTCTCATAATTAGAATAGCTACTGCAACTTCTCATAATTAGAATAGCTACTGCAACTTCTCATAATTAGAATAGCTAATGCAACTTCTCATAATTAGAAGTAGCTACTGCAACTTCTCATAATTAGAATAGCTAATGCAACCTCTCATAATTAGAATAGCTAATGCAACCTCTCATAATTAGAATAGCCTATGCAACTTCTCATAATTAGAATAGCTACTGCAACTTCTCATAATTAGAATAGCTAATGCAACCTCTCATAATTAGAATAGCTAATGCAACTTCTCATAATTAGAATAGCTAATGCAACCTCTCATAATTAGAATAGCTAATGCAACTCTCATAATTAGAATAGCTAATGCAACCTCTCATAATTAGAATAGCTAATGCAACTTCTCATAATTACAATAGCTAATGCAACTTCTCATAATTACAATAGCTATGCAACTTCTCATAATTAGCAATAGCTAATGCACTTCTCATAATTAGAATAGCTAATGCAACTTCTCATAATTTAGAATAGCTAATGCAACCTCTCATAATTAGAATAGCTAATGCAACCTCTCATAATTAGAATAGCTAATGCAACTTCTCATAATTACAATAGCTAATGCAACCTCTCCATAATTAGAATAGCTAATGCATCTCTCCTAATTAGAATAGCTAATCAACTTCTCATAATTACATAGCTAATGCAACCATCTTATAATTACAATAGCTAATGCAACATCTCATAATTAGAATAGCTAATGCAACCTCTCATAATTAGAATAGCTAATGCAGCTTCTCATAATTACAATAGCTAATGCAGCTTTCTCATAATGAGAATAGCTAATGCAACTTCTCATAATTAGAATAGCTATGCAACCTCTCATAATTAGAATAGCTATGCAACCTCTCATAATTAGAATAGCTAATGCAACTCTCATAATTAGAATAGCTAATGCAACTTCTCATATTTAGAATAGCTAATGCAACCTCTCATAATTAGAATAGCTACTTAGCTTCTCACTTCTCATAATTAGCATAGCTAATGCAACCTCTCATAATTAGAATAGCTAATGCAACCTCTCATAATTAGAATAGCTACTGCAACTTCTCATAATTAGAATAGCTAATGCAACCTCTCATAATTAGAATAGCTTAATGCAACTTCTCATAATTAGAATAGCTAATGCAACTCTCATAATTAGAATAGCTAATGCACCTCTCATAATTAGAAGTAGCTGAATGCAACTTCTCATAATTAGAATAGATAATGCAACTCTCATAATTAGAATAGCTAATGCAACTTCTCTAATTAGAATAGCTAATGCACCTCTCATAATTAGAATAGCTAATGCAACTTCTCATAATTAAATAGCTAATGCAACCTCTCATAATTAGAATAGCTACTGCAACTTCTCAGAATTAGAATAGCTAATGCAACCTCGCATAATTAGAATAGCTAATGCAACCTCTCATAATTAGAATAGCTACTGCAACTTCCTCATAATTAGAATAGCTACTGCAACTTCTCATAATAAGAATAGCTACTGCAACTTCTCATAATTAGAGTAACTACTGCAACTTCTCATAATTGTTGTTGTAACAACAGTATAGGGAGTGCTAGCATCAAGGAGGAATGGTTACACAGATATCTGATTCCCTTGCCGAAGCCTGACAAAGACCACACACAAATTCAGGGATATCGGATTATAACCATGCAGAATACAATAGGCAAGCTGCTGGAGAAGGTAAATTACCAGGAAAATATCAAGCCAACTAGAGAGGCAAGGTGTTTTCCCACCTACCCTGGGTGGGTACCGTCCAAAAAGAGAAACCTGGACCAATGCAGCAGTCTTTCCCATGATGTCTATGAAGGTTTCCACTCAGGCACTGAAACCGTTGCTGCAGCGATTGATCTTGAGGACGCATACAACAGAGTACCACTGGATTTTTTAATGTTTCAGCTTCTTGAACTAAACGTAAGTCCATTCCTCCTTAGTTGGATTGCTGCAGCCCTCTTCCAACGGAAAGTAGTTTTTAGATGTGGCAGTTGGACTTCGGAACCAACAACAATATATCCTGGCCTACCACAGGGATCACCATTATCTCCGGTACTGTTCAACGCCTACACAGTGAGAATCACCAGTGAGCAGATCACTGGACCTGGCAGGACATTGTCATATGCCGATGATGTTTTAGTGTATCGTCAGGGTAAGGATAGAGAGGAGGTTGCTGGGGAACTACAAACCGAACTCAATCGCATAAGTACTTGGTGTGATGAAGCTGGGGCAATGGTCAACCCAACAAAGGCAACAGTGACTTGGTTCTCGTTGAATAATCATATTGTCAACAATCCAACACCAACTGTAATGCTGTGTTCAGAGACGGTGGAAAGAACGCAGGCAATGAATTACCTGGGGATACGGTTTGATCGAAGCCTTGCTTATAATGTGCACATAGACCAGGTGATAACAAAGGCCAAGCGGGGTTGGCAGCGATGCGGGTGATGGCGGCAGCAAACTGTGAGCAGCGCCATCTATGTCTTCTGTACGAGGGGCTGGTCATGTCTGTTTTGGAGTATGCAATGGCAATCTTGACTCTCAGCCATAAGCAGATAGAAAGGATGGAAAGGATACAGAATGAAGCTATGCGCATTATTCTTGGATGTACAAGAGATACAGCATGCAGGGCGATGCGCTACCTTCTTGATTTTCCAACCATTGAAGAGAGAATACAAGTTTGCAGGGCACGCGCCTACCTCAGAATTAACGCAAACACACAACATCCACTGCATAGTGAAATTAGGAAGGTGAAGGGCAGCAGGTTAAAAAGAGGACGGTCGTGGATGGGTCAAGCCGAAGACATTCTTCAACAGGTGTGTTCACTTGAGGACTTAGAACCTGGCGAGGAGTGAGTGCAAGTGCCAACAGACTTCTGCACATCCTTTTCAGTTTGCATCCAACTAGATAGAAAATGCAGACAAGAAAATCCGGCTGCTGTTGAGGCTGAAGTACAAGCGTTGATTTTCGAGAATTCGCTAGACGGTGACGCGGTCATCTACACAGATGGGTCGGTCGTCCGACATGTGAGAAGCTCATGGGCCTTTACAGCTCGGGCCGGAGGGAGAATTGTGAAGGAGGACTCTGGTGCTTTCACTGAAACCACAAGTAGCCTGACCATGGAAGTCATGGCAGTAAGTAAAGCAATAACATGGCTCGAGACACAGACATTCACCAGTGCTTGTTTCCTTAGCGACTCAATGAACATTATCAAGAGGATAAAGGAGGGGTCAATCCGAAGAGAATGGTTGCTGCCTCTGAAGCGGTCTCGGCTGGCAAAGATTAGTTTCATCTTCGTGCCAGGGCATGCGGGAGTACAAGGAAATGAGCTGGCTGACAAGCTCGCAGGTGAGGCTACTGTGGAGGGCGGAAGTGCCATGGACCAAGCTGACATTCTGAATGCTCTACGTGATGTGAGACTTTTGCAAGAACCAAGTGATGACTGTGAATCTACAACAATGGCCAGACTGCTAGAGCAGCAAATTAAAAGAGGGGTGGCCAAACAAGAACACTACGCAGGAAGCCAAAGAAGATTGATAAACCAACACAGAACTGGCGTCGTTAGCCGCTACACGCTGCGGGATTTGCTGAGGAGGGGATCCGAGCACTTATGGACTGAATGGTTCGATGTGCAACGAGGATGATCTGTCGACTAACTAACTAACTAACTTCTCATAATTAGAATAGCTACTGCAGCTTCTCATAATTAGAATAGCTACTGCAACTTCTCATAATTAGAATAGCTACTGCAACTTCTCATAATAAGAATAGCTACTGCAACTTCTCATAATTAGAGTAACTACTGCAACTTCTCATAATTAGAATAGCTAATGCAACCTCTCATAATTAGAATAGCTAATGCAACCTCTCATAATTAGAATAGCTAATGCAACTTCTCATAATTAGAATAGCTAATGCAACCTCTCATAATTAGAATAGCTACTTAGCTTCTCACTTCTCATAATTAGCATAGCTAATGCAACCTCTCATAATTAGAATAGCTAATGCAACCTCTCATAATTAGAATAGCTACTGCAACTTCTCATAATTAGAATAGCTAATGCAACCTCTCATAATTAGAATAGCTAATGCAACTTCTCATAATTAGAATAGCTAATGCAACCTCTCATAATTAGAATAGCTAATGCAACCTCTCATAATTAGAATAGCTAATGCAACTTCTCATAATTAGAATAGATAATGCAACCTCTCATAATTAGAATAGCTAATGCAACTTCTCATAATTAGAATAGCTAATGCAACCTCTCATAATTAGAATAGCTAATGCAACTTCTCATAATTAAAATAGCTAATGCAACCTCTCATAATTAGAATAGCTACTGCAACTTCTCAGAATTAGAATAGCTAATGCAACCTCGCATAATTAGAATAGCTAATGCAACCTCTCATAATTAGAATAGCTACTGCAACTTCTCATAATTAGAATAGCTACTGCAACTTCTCATAATAAGAATAGCTACTGCAACTTCTCATAATTAGAGTAACTACTGCAACTTCTCATAATTGTTGTTGTAACAACAGTATAGGGAGTGCTAGCATCAAGGAGGAATGGTTACACAGCTATCTGATTCCCTTGCCGAAGCCTGACAAAGACCACACAAAAATTCAGGGATATCGAATTATAACCATGCAGAATACAATAGGCAAGCTGCTGGAGAAGGTAATTACCAGGAAAATATCAAGCCAACTAGAGAGGCAAGGTGTTTTCCCACCTACCCTGGGTGGGTACCGTCCAAAAAGAGAAACCTGGACCAATGCAGCAGTCTTTGCCCATGATGTCTATGAAGGTTTCCACTCAGGCACTGAAACCGTTGCTGCAGCGATTGATCTTGAGGACGCATACAACAGAGTACCACTGGATTTTTTAATGTTTCAGCTTCTTGAACTAAACGTAAGTCCATTCCTCCTTAGTTGGATTGCTGCAGCCCTCTTCCAACGGAAAGTAGTTTTTAGATGTGGCAGTTGGACTTCGGAACCAACAACAATATATCCTGGCCTACCACAGGGATCACCATTATCTCCGGTACTGTTCAACGCCTACACAGTGAGAATCACCAGTGAGCAGATCACTGGACCTGGCAGGACATTGTCATATGCCGATGATGTTTTAGTGTATCGTCAGGGTAAGGATAGAGAGGAGGTTGCTGGGGAACTACAAACCGAACTCAATCGCATAAGTACTTGGTGTGATGAAGCTGGGGCAATGGTCAACCCAACAAAGGCAACAGTGACTTGGTTCTCGTTGAATAATCATATTGTCAACAATCCAACACCAACTGTAATGCTGTGTTCAGAGACGGTGGAAAGAACGCAGGCAATGAATTACCTGGGGATACGGTTTGATCGAAGCCTTGCTTATAATGTGCACATAGACCAGGTGATAACAAAGGCCAAGCGGGGTTTGGCAGCGATGCGGGTGATGGCGGCAGCAAACTGAGAGCAGCGCCATCTATGTCTTCTGTACGAGGGGCTGGTCATGTCTGTTTTGGAGTATGCAATGGCAATCTTGACTCTCAGCCATAAGCAGATAGAAAGGATGGAAAGGATACAGAATGAAGCTATGCGCATTATTCTTGGATGTACAAGAGATACAGCATGCAGGGCGATGCGCTACCTTCTTGATTTTCCAACCATTGAAGAGAGAATACAAGTTTGCAGGGCACGCGCCTACCTCAGAATTAACGCAAACACACAACATCCACTGCATAGTGAAATTAGGAAGGTGAAGGGCAGCAGGTTAAAAAGAGGACGGTCGTGGATGGGTCAAGCCGAAGACATTCTTCAACAGGTGTGTTCACTTGAGGACTTAGAACCTGGCGAGGAGTGAGTGCAAGTGCCAACAGACTTCTGCACATCCTTTTCAGTTTGCATCCAACTAGATAGAAAATGCAGACAAGAAAATCCGGCTGCTGTTGAGGCTGAAGTACAAGCGTTGATTTTCGAGAATTCGCTAGACGGTGACGCGGTCATCTACACAGATGGGTCGGTCGTCCGACATGTGAGAAGCTCATGGGCCTTTACAGCTCGGGCCGGAGGGAGAATTGTGAAGGAGGACTCTGGTGCTTTCACTGAAACCACAAGTAGCCTGACCATGGAAGTCATGGCAGTAAGTAAAGCAATAACATGGCTCGAGACACAGACATTCACCAGTGCTTGTTTCCTTAGCGACTGAATGAACATTATCAAGAGGATAAAGGAGGGGTCGATCCGAAGAGAATGGTTGCTGCCTCTGAAGCGGTCTCGGCTGGCAAAGATTAGTTTCATCTTCGTGCCAGGGCATGCGGGAGTACAAGGAAATGAGCGGGCTGACAAGCTCGCAGGTGAGGCTACTGTGGAGGGCGGAAGTGCCATGGACCAAGCTGACATTCTGAATGCTCTACGTGATGTGAGACTTTTGCAAGAACCAAGTGATGACTGTGAATCTACAACAATGGCCAGACTGCTAGAGCAGCAAATTAAAAGAGGGGTGGCCAAACAAGAACACTACGCAGGAAGCCAAAGAAGATTGATAAACCAACACAGAACTGGCGTCGTTAGCCGCTACACGCTGCGGGATTTGCTGAGGAGGGGATCCGAGCACTTATGGACTGAATGGTTCGATGTGCAACGAGGATGATCTGTCGACTAACTAACTAACTAACTTCTCATAATTAGAATAGCTACTGCAGCTTCTCATAATTAGAATAGCTACTGCAACTTCTCATAATTAGAATAGCTACTGCAACTTCTCATAATAAGAATAGCTACTGCAACTTCTCATAATTAGAGTAACTACTGCAACTTCTCATAATTAGAATAGCTAATGCAACCTCTCATAATTAGAATAGCTAATGCAACCTCTCATAATTAGAATAGCTAATGCAACTTCTCATAATTAGAATAGCTAATGCAACCTCTCATAATTAGAATAGCTACTTAGCTTCTCACTTCTCATAATTAGCATAGCTAATGCAACCTCTCATAATTAGAATAGCTAATGCAACCTCTCATAATTAGAATAGCTACTGCAACTTCTCATAATTAGAATAGCTAATGCAACCTCTCATAATTAGAATAGCTAATGCAACTTCTCATAATTAGAATAGCTAATGCAACCTCTCATAATTAGAATAGCTAATGCAACCTCTCATAATTAGAATAGCTAATGCAACTTCTCATAATTAGAATAGATAATGCAACCTCTCATAATTAGAATAGCTAATGCAACTTCTCATAATTAGAATAGCTAATGCAACCTCTCATAATTAGAATAGCTAATGCAACTTCTCATAATTAAAATAGCTAATGCAACCTCTCATAATTAGAATAGCTACTGCAACTTCTCAGAATTAGAATAGCTAATGCAACCTCGCATAATTAGAATAGCTAATGCAACCTCTCATAATTAGAATAGCTACTGCAACTTCTCATAATTAGAATAGCTACTGCAACTTCTCATAATAAGAATAGCTACTGCAACTTCTCATAATTAGAGTAACTACTGCAACTTCTCATAATTGTTGTTGTAACAACAGTATAGGGAGTGCTAGCATCAAGGAGGAATGGTTACACAGCTATCTGATTCCCTTGCCGAAGCCTGACAAAGACCACACAAAAATTCAGGGATATCGAATTATAACCATGCAGAATACAATAGGCAAGCTGCTGGAGAAGGTAATTACCAGGAAAATATCAAGCCAACTAGAGAGGCAAGGTGTTTTCCCACCTACCCTGGGTGGGTACCGTCCAAAAAGAGAAACCTGGACCAATGCAGCAGTCTTTGCCCATGATGTCTATGAAGGTTTCCACTCAGGCACTGAAACCGTTGCTGCAGCGATTGATCTTGAGGACGCATACAACAGAGTACCACTGGATTTTTTAATGTTTCAGCTTCTTGAACTAAACGTAAGTCCATTCCTCCTTAGTTGGATTGCTGCAGCCCTCTTCCAACGGAAAGTAGTTTTTAGATGTGGCAGTTGGACTTCGGAACCAACAACAATATATCCTGGCCTACCACAGGGATCACCATTATCTCCGGTACTGTTCAACGCCTACACAGTGAGAATCACCAGTGAGCAGATCACTGGACCTGGCAGGACATTGTCATATGCCGATGATGTTTTAGTGTATCGTCAGGGTAAGGATAGAGAGGAGGTTGCTGGGGAACTACAAACCGAACTCAATCGCATAAGTACTTGGTGTGATGAAGCTGGGGCAATGGTCAACCCAACAAAGGCAACAGTGACTTGGTTCTCGTTGAATAATCATATTGTCAACAATCCAACACCAACTGTAATGCTGTGTTCAGAGACGGTGGAAAGAACGCAGGCAATGAATTACCTGGGGATACGGTTTGATCGAAGCCTTGCTTATAATGTGCACATAGACCAGGTGATAACAAAGGCCAAGCGGGGTTTGGCAGCGATGCGGGTGATGGCGGCAGCAAACTGTGAGCAGCGCCATCTATGTCTTCTGTACGAGGGGCTGGTCATGTCTGTTTTGGAGTATGCAATGGCAATCTTGACTCTCAGCCATAAGCAGATAGAAAGGATGGAAAGGATACAGAATGAAGCTATGCGCATTATTCTTGGATGTACAAGAGATACAGCATGCAGGGTGATGCGCTACCTTCTTGATTTTCCAACCATTGAAGAGAGAATACAAGTTTGCAGGGCACGCGCCTACCTCAGAATTAACGCAAACACACAACATCCACTGCATAGTGAAATTAGGAAGGTGAAGGGCAGCAGGTTAAAAAGAGGACGGTCGTGGATGGGTCAAGCCGAAGACATTCTTCAACAGGTGTGTTCACTTGAGGACTTAGAACCTGGCGAGGAGTGAGTGCAAGTGCCAACAGACTTCTGCACATCCTTTTCAGTTTGCATCCAACTAGATAGAAAATGCAGACAAGAAAATCCGGCTGCTGTTGAGGCTGAAGTACAAGCGTTGATTTTCGAGAATTCGCTAGACGGTGACGCGGTCATCTACACAGATGGGTCGGTCGTCCGACATGTGAGAAGCTCATGGGCCTTTACAGCTCGGGCCGGAGGGAGAATTGTGAAGGAGGACTCTGGTGCTTTCACTGAAACCACAAGTAGCCTGACCATGGAAGTCATGGCAGTAAGTAAAGCAATAACATGGCTCGAGACACAGACATTCACCAGTGCTTGTTTCCTTAGCGACTCAATGAACATTATCAAGAGGATAAAGGAGGGGTCGATCCGAAGAGAATGGTTGCTGCCTCTGAAGCGGTCTCGGCTGCCAAAGATTAGTTTCATCTTCGTGCCAGGGCATGCGGGAGTACAAGGAAATGAGCGGGCTGACAAGCTCGCAGGTGAGGCTACTGTGGAGGGCGGAAGTGCCATGGACCAAGCTGACATTCTGAATGCTCTACGTGATGTGAGACTTTTGCAAGAACCAAGTGATGACTGTGAATCTACAACAATGGCCAGACTGCTAGAGCAGCAAATTAAAAGAGGGGTGGCCAAACAAGAACACTACGCAGGAAGCCAAAGAAGATTGATAAACCAACACAGAACTGGCGTCGTTAGCCGCTACACGCTGCGGGATTTGCTGAGGAGGGGATCCGAGCACTTATGGACTGAATGGTTCGATGTGCAACGAGGATGATCTGTCGACTAACTAACTAACTAACTTCTCATAATTAGAATAGCTACTGCAGCTTCTCATAATTAGAATAGCTACTGCAACTTCTCATAATTAGAATAGCTACTGCAACTTCTCATAATTAGAATAGCTAATGCAACTTCTCATAATTAGAATAGCTACTGCAACTTCTCATAATTAGAATAGCTAATGCAACCTCTCATAATTAGAATAGCTAATGCAACCTCTCATAATTAGAATAGCTAATGCAACTTCTCATAATTAGAATAGCTACTGCAACTTCTCATAATTAGAATAGCTAATGCAACCTCTCATAATTAGAATAGCTAATGCAACTTCTCATAATTAGAATAGCTAATGCAACCTCTCATAATTAGAATAGCTAATGCAACTTCTCATAATTAGAATAGCTAATGCAACCTCTCATAATTAGAATAGCTAATGCAACTTCTCATAATTACAATAGCTAATGCAACCTCTCATAATTAGAATAGCTAATGCAACTTCTCATAATTACAATAGCTAATGCAACTTCTCATAATTAGAATAGCTAATGCAACTTCTCATAATTAGAATAGCTAATGCAACCTCTCATAATTAGAATAGCTAATGCAACCTCTCATAATTAGAATAGCTAATGCAACTTCTCATAATTACAATAGCTAATGCAACCTCTCATAATTAGAATAGCTAATGCAATCTCTCCTAATTAGAATAGCTAATGCAACTTCTCATAATTACAATAGCTAATGCAACCTCTCATAATTACAATCGCTAATGCAACCTCTCATAATTAGAATAGCTAATGCAACCTCTCATAATTAGAATAGCTAATGCAGCTTCTCATAATTACAATAGCTAATGCAGCTTCTCATAATTAGAATAGCTAATGCAACTTCTCATAATTACAATAGCTACTGCAGCTTCTCATAATTAGAATAGCTAATGCAACTTCTCATAATTAGAATAGCTACTGCAACTTCTCATAATTAGACTAGCTAATGCAACCTCTCATAATTAGAATAGCTACTGTAGTTTCACATAATTAGAATAGCTAATGCAACTTCTCATAATTAGAATAGCTACTGCAACTCCTCATAATTACAATAGCTAATGCAACCTCTCATAATTAGAATAGCTAATGCAACTTCACATAATTAGAATAGCTAATGCAACCTCTCATAATAAGAATAGCTACTGCAACTTCACATAATTAGAATAGCTACTGCAACTTCACATAATTAGAATAGCTACTGCAACTTCTCATAATTAGAATAGCTACTGCAACTTCACATAATTAGAATAGCTACTGCAACTTCACATAATTAGAATAGCTACTGCAACTTCTCATAATTAGAATAGCTAATGCAACCTCTCATAATTAGAATAGCTACTGCAACTTCTCATAATTAGAATAGCTACTGCAACTTCACATAATTAGAATAGCTACAGCAACTTCTCATAATTAGAATAGCTACTGCAACTTCACATAATTAGAATAGCAACTGCAACTTCTCATAATTAGAATAGCTACTGCAACCTCTCATAATTAGAATAGCTAATGCAACCTCTCATAATTAGAATAGCTAATGCAACCTCTCATAATTAGAATAGCTAATGCAACCTCTCATAATTAGAATAGCTAATGCAACCTCTCATAATTAGAATAGCTAATGCAACCTCTCATAATTAGATTAGCTAATGCAGCTTCTCATAATTAGAATAGCTACTGTAGTTTCACATAATTAGAATAGCTACTGTAGTTTCACATAATTAGAATATCTAATGCAACCTCTCATAATTAGAATAGCTAATGCAACCTCTCATAATTAGAATAGCTAATGCAACCTCTCATAATTAGAATAGCTAATGCAACTTCTCATAATTAGAATAGCTAATGCAACCTCTCATAATTAGAATAGCTACTGCAACTTCTCATAATTAGAATAGCTACTGCAACTTCTCATAATTAGAATAGCTACTGCAACCTCTCATAATTAGAATAGCTAATGCAACCTCTCATAATTAGAATAGCTAATGCAACCTCTCATAATTAGAATAGCTAATGCAACCTCTCATAATTAGAATAGCTAATGCAACCTCTCATAATTAGAATAGCTAATGCAACCTCTCATAATTAGAATAGCTAATGCAACCTCTCATAATTAGAATAGCTAATGCAAACTCTCATAATTAGAATAGCTAATGCAACCTCTTATAATTAGAATAGCTAATGCAACCCCTCTCATAATTAGAATAGCTAATGCAACCTCTCATAATTAGAATAGTACTAATGCAACCTCTCATAATAGAATAGCTAATGCAACCTCTCATAATTAGAATAGCTAATGCAACCTCTCATAATTAGAATAGCCTAATGCAACCTCTCATAATTAGAATAGCTAATGCAACCTCTCATAATTAGAATAGCTAATGCAACCTCTCATAATTAGAATAGCTAATGCAACCTCTCATAATTAGAATAGCTAATGCAACTCTCATAATTAGAATAGCTAATGCAACCTCTCATAATTAGAATAGCTAATGCAACTTCTCATAATTAGAATAGCTAATGCAACCTCTCATAATTAGAATAGCTAATGCAACCTCTCATAATTAGAATAACTACTGCAACCTCTCATAATTAGAATAGCTACTGTATTTCACATAATTAGAATAGCTACTGTAGTTTCACATAATTAGAATAGCTACTGTAGTTTCACATAATTAGAATAGCTACTGTAGTTTCACATAATTAGAATAGCTACTGCAACTTCTCATAATTAAATAGCTACTGCAACTTCTCTCATAATTAGAATAGCTACTGCAACCTCTCATAATTAGAATAGCTACTGCAACTTCTCATAATTAGAATAGCTACTGCAACTTCTCATAATTAGAATAGCTAATGCAACCTCTCATAATTAGAATAGCTACTGCAACTTCACATAATTAGAATAGCTACTGCAACCTCTCATAATTAGAATAGCTAATGCAACCTCTCATAATTAGAATAGCTAATGCAACTTCTCGTAATTAAAATAGCTAATGCAACCTCTCATAATTAGAATAGCTAATGCAACCTCTCATAATTAGAATAGCTAATGCAACCTCTCATAATTAGAATAGCTAATGCAACCTCTCATAATTAGAATAGCTAATGCAACCTCTCATAATTAGAATAGCTAATGCAACCTCTCATAATTAGAATAGCTAATGCAACCTCTCATAATTAGAATTGCTAATGCAACCTCTCATAATTAGAATAGCTAATGCAACCTCTCATAATTAGAATAGCTACTGCAACCTCTCATAATTAGAATAGCTACTGTAGTTTCACATAATTAGAATAGCTACTGTAGTTTCACATAATTAGAATAGCTAATGCAACCTCTCATAATTAGAATAGCTAATGCAACCTCTCATAATTAGAATAGGTAATGCAACCTCTCATAATTAGAATAGCTAATGCAACCTCTCATAATTAGAATAGCTACTCTAGTTTCACATAATTAGAATAGCTAATGCAACCTCTCATAATTAGAATAGCTAATGCAACCTCTCATAATTAGAATACCTAATGCAACCTCTCATAATTAGAATAGCTAATGCAACCTCTCATAATTAGAATAGCTACTGTAGTTTCACATAATTAGAATAGCTACTGTAGTTTCACATAATTAGAATAGCTAATGCAACCTATCATAATTAGAATAGCTAATGCAACCTCTCATAATTAGAATAGCTACTGCAGCTTCTCATAATTAGAATAGCTACTGTAGTTTCACATAATTAGAATAGCTACTGTAGTTTCACATAATTAGAATAGCTACTGTAGTTTCACATAATTAGAATAGCTAATGCAACCTCTCATAATTAGAATAGCTAATGCAACCTCTCATAATTAGAATAGCTACTGCAACTTCTCATAATTAGAGTAACTACTGCAACTTCTCATAATTAGAGTAACTACTGCAACTTCTCATAATTAGAGTAACTACTGCAACTTCTCATAATTAGAGTAACTACTGCAACCTCTCATAATTAGAGTAACTACTGCACCCTCTCATAATTAGAGTAACTACTGCAACCTCTCATAATTAGAATAGCTAATGCAACCTCTCATAATTAGAATTGCTACTGCAACTTCTCATAATTAGAGTAACTACTGCAACTTCACATAATTAGAATAGCTACTGTAGTTTCACATAATTAGAATAGCTACTGCAACCTCTCATAATTAGAATAGCTACTGCAACTTCACATAAATAGAATAGCTAATGCAACCTCTCATAATTAGAATAGCTAATGCAGCTTCTCATAATTAGAATAGCTACTGCAACTTCACATAATTAGAATAGCTACTGCAACTTCACATAATTAGAATAGCTACTGCAACTTCACATAATTACAATAGCTACTGCAACTTCTCATAATTAGAACAGCTAATGCAGCCTCTCATAATTAGAATAGCTAATGCAACCTCTCATAATTAGAATAGCTAATGCAACCTCTCATAATTAGAATAGCTAATGCAACTTCTCATAATTAGAATAGCTAATGCAACCTCTCATAATTAGAATAGCTAATGCAACTTCTCATAATTAGAATAGCTAATGCAGCTTCTCATAATTAGAATAGCTAATGCAACCTCTCATAATTAGAATAGCTACTGCAACTTCTCATAATTAGAATAGCTACTGCAACCTCTCATAATTAGAATAGCTACTGCAGCTTCTCATAATTAGAATAGCTAATGCAACCTCTCATAATTAGAATAGCTAATGCAACCTCTCATAATTAGAATAGCTACTGTAGTTTCACATAATTAGAATAGCTACTGTAGTTTCACATAATTAGAATAGCTACTGTAGTTTCACATAATTAGAATAGCTAATGCAACCTCTCATAATTAGAATAGCTAATGCAACCTCTCATAATTAGAATAGCTACTGCAGCTTCTCATAATTAGAATAGCTACTGTAGTTTCACATAATTAGAATAGCTACTGTAGTTTCACATAATTAGAATAGCTACTGCAACTTCACATAATTAGAATAGCTACTGTAGTTTCACATAATTAGAATAGCTACTGTAGTTTCACATAATTAGAATAGCTACTGCAACTTCTCATAATTAGAATAGCTAATGCAACCTCTCATAATTAGAATAGCTAATGCAACCTCTCATAATTAGAATAGCTAATGCAACCTCTCATAATTAGAATAGCTAATGCAACCTCTCATAATTAGAATAGCTAATGCAACCTCTCATAATTAGAATTGCTAATGCAACCTCTCATAATTAGAATAGCTAATGCAACCTCTCATAATTAGAATAGCTACTGCAACCTCTCATAATTAGAATAGCTACTGTAGTTTCACATAATTAGAATAGCTACTGTAGTTTCACATAATTAGAATAGCTAATGCAACCTCTCATAATTAGAATAGCTAATGCAACCTCTCATAATTAGAATACCTAATGCAACCTCTCATAATTAGAATAGCTAATGCAACCTCTCATAATTAGAATAAGCTACTCTAGTTTCACATAATTAGAATAGCTAATGCAACCTCTCATAATTAGAATAGCTAATGCAACCTCTCATAATTAGAATACCTAATGCAACCTCTCATAATTAGAATAGCTAATGCAACCTCTCATAATTAGAATAGCTACTGTAAGTTCACATAATTAGAATAGCTACTGTAGTTTCACATAATTAGAATAGCTAATGCAACCTCTCATAATTAGAATAGCTAATGCAACCTCTCATAATTAGAATAGCTACTGCAGCTTCTCATAATTAGAATAGCTACTGTAGTTTCACATAATTAGAATAGCTACTGTAGTTTCACATAATTAGAATAGCTACTGTAGTTTCACATAATTAGAATAGCTAATGCAACTTCTCATAATTAGAATAGCTAATGCAACCTCTCATAATTAGAATAGCTACTGCAACTTCTCATAATTAGAGTAACTACTGCAACTTCTCATAATTAGAGTAACTACTGCAACTTCTCATAATTAGAAGTAACTACTGCAACTTCTCATAATTAGAGTAACTACTGCAACCTCTCATAATTAGAAGTAACTACTGCAACCTCTCATAATTAGAGTAACTAATGCAACCTCTCATAATTAGAATAGCTAATGCAACCTCTCATAATTAGAATAGCTACTGCAACTTCTCATAATTAGAGTAAGCTACTGCAACATTCACATAATTAGAATAAGCTACTGTAGCTTTCACATAATTAGAATAGCTACTGCAACCTCTCATAATTAGAATAGCTACTGCAACTTCACATAAATAGAATAGCTAATGCAAACCTCTCATAATTAGAATAGCTAATGCAAGCTTCTCATAATTAGAATAGCTACTGCAACTTCACATAATTACAATAGCTACTGCAACTTCTCATAATTAGAACAGCTAATGCAGCCTCTCATAATTAGAATAGCTAATGCAACCTCTCATATTAGAATAGCTAATGCAACCTCTCATAATTAGAATAGCTAATGCAACTTCTCATAATTAGAATAGCTAATGCAACCTCTCATAATTAGAATAGCTAATGCAACCTTCTCATAATAGAATAGCTAATGCAGCTTCTCTCATAATTAGAATAGCTAATGCAACCTCTCATAATTAGAATAGCTACTGCAACCTCTCATAATTAGAAATAGCTACTGCAACCTCTCATAATAGAATAGCTAATGCACCATTTCTATATTAGAAATAGCTAATGCAAACACTTCTCAATATTACAGAATCAGCTAATGCAACTTCTCATAATTTAGAATAGGCGTAATGCAACTTCTTCCTAAATTAGCAATAGCTACTGCCCTTCTCATAATTTAGAATAGCTAAATGCTAGTTTCACATAATTAGAATAGCTACTGTAGTTTCACATAATTAGAATAGCTAATGCAACCTCTCATAATTAGAATAGCTAATGCAACCTCTCATAATTAGAATAGCTACTGCAACTTCTCATAATTAGAGTAACTACTGCAACTTCTCATAATTAGAGTAACTACTGCAACTTCTCATAATTAGAGTAACTACTGCAACTTCTCATAATTAGAGTAACTACTGCAACCTCTCATAATTAGAGTAACTACTGCAACCTCTCATAATTAGAGTAACTACTGCAACCTCTCATAATTAGAATAGCTAATGCAACCTCTCATAATTAGAATAGCTACTGCAACTTCTCATAATTAGAGTAACTACTGCACATTCACATAATTAGAATAGCTACTGTAGTTTCACATAATTAGAATAGCTACTGCAACCTCTCATAATTAGAATAGCTACTGCAACTTCACATAAATAGAATAGCTAATGCAACCTCTCATAATTAGAATAGCTAATGCAGCTTCTCATAATTAGAATAGCTACTGCAACTTCACATAATTACAATAGCTACTGCAACTTCTCATAATTAGAACAGCTAATGCAGCCTCTCATAATTAGAATAGCTAATGCAACCTCTCATAATTAGAATAGCTAATGCAACCTCTCATAATTAGAATAGCTAATGCAACTTCTCATAATTAGAATAGCTAATGCAACCTCTCATAATTAGAATAGCTAATGCAACTTCTCATAATTAGAATAGCTAATGCAGCTTCTCATAATTAGAATAGCTAATGCAACCTCTCATAATTAGAATAGCTACTGCAACTTCTCATAATTAGAATAGCTACTGCAACCTCTCATAATTAGAATAGCTACTGCAGCTTCTCATAATTAGAATAGCAAATGCAACCTCTCATAATTAGAATAGCTAATGCAACCTCTCATAATTAGAATAGCTACTGCAACTTCTCATAATTAGAATAGCTAATGCAACCTCTCATAATTAGAATAGCTACTGTAGTTTCACATAATTAGAATAGCTACTGTAGTTTCACATAATTAGAATAGCTACTGTAGTTTCACATAATTAGAATAGCTAATGCAACCTCTCATAATTAGAATAGCTAATTGCAACCTTCTCATAATTAGAATAGCTACTGCAAGCTTCTCATAATTAGAATAGCTACTGCAGCTTTCACATAATTAGAATAGCTACTGCAGATCTTCACATAATTAGAAATAGCTACTGCAACTCTCATAATTAGAATAGCTACTGCAACTTCTCAATAATTAGAATAGATACTGCAACTTCATCATAATTAGAATAGCTACTGCAACTTCTCATAATTAGAATAGCTAATGCAACCTTCTCATAATTAGAATAGCTACTGCAACTTCTCATAATTAGAATAGCTAATGCAACTCTCATAATTAGAATAGCTACTGCAAGCTTCTCATAATTATAATAGCTACTGCAACTTCTCATAATTAGAATAGCTACTGCAACCTTCTCATAATTATAATAGCTACTGCAACTTCTCATAATTAGAATAGCTACTGCAACTTCTCATAATTAGAATAGCTACTGCAACTTCACATAATTAGAATAGCTACTGCAGCTTCACATAATTACAATAGCTACTGCAACTTCTCATAATTAGAATAGCTAATGCAACTTCTCATAATTAGAATAGCTACTGCAACTTCTCATAATTAGAATAGCTAATGCAACCTCTCATAATAAGAATAGCTACTGCAACTTCTCATAATTAGAATAGCTAATGCAACTTCTCATAATTAGAATAGCTAATGCAACCTTCTCATAATTAGAATAGCTAATGCAACCTCTCATAATTAGAATAGCTAATGCAACCTTCATAATTAAATAGCTAATGCAACTTCTCATAATTAGAATAGCTAATGCAACCTCTCATAATTAGAATAGCTACTGCAACTTCTCATAATTAGAATAGCTAATGCAACCTCTCATAATTAGAATAGCTAATGCAACCTCTCATAATTAGAATAGCTAATGCAACCTCTCATAATTAGAATAGCTAATGCAACTTCACATAATTAGAATAGCTAATGCAACCTCTCATAATTAGAATAGCTAATGCAACCTCTCATACATTATAAATAGTCTACTGCAGCTTCTCATCAATTTATAATAGCTACTGCAAGCTTCCTCATAATTATAATAGCTACTACTGCAGCTTCTGCATAATTATAATAGCTACTGCAGCTTCTCATAATTTATAATAGCTACTGCAGCATTGCTCATAATTTATAAATAGCTACTGCAGCTTCTCATAATTATAAATAGCTACTGCAACTTCATCATAATTATAATAGCTTCCTGCAGCTTTCTCATAATTATAATAGCTACTGCAGCTTCTCATAATTATAATAGCTACTGCAGCTTCTCATACTATAAATAGCTACTGCAGCTTACTCATACATTATAAATAGCTACAGCAGCTTCTCATAATTATCAATAGCTACACTGCAGCTTCTCTAATAATAGCTACTGCAGCTAATATAATAGCTACTGCAACTATCTCATAATTATAATAGCTACTGCAACCTCTCATAATTAGAATAGCTACTGCAACCTCTCATAATTAGAATAGCTACTGCAACCTCTCATAATTAGAATAGCTACTGCAACCTCTCATAATGAGAATAACTACTGCAGCTCCTCATACTTAAAAATAGCTATTCAGCTCCTCATACATACAAATAGCTTCTTTAGCTCCATGTACATAAAAATTACTACAGCTCATAATTATAGTATTATGTGTTATAATTACATATGTGGGTAGGGTGTTTTTTTTCATGAGTGCAAGTTTTTCAGAGACCCCCCCCCCCCCCCCCCCAAGGTGTTGTCAATAGATCCACAAAGCTTGTGCTGTTTGTGATGCTTTCGTTGGGCAGAGGCCTAGCCATAAAGGATACAACCCAGTGTACTGAAGTTGATTCTCTTGCCTTTAAACCCCTTTAAGTTAGTTGCATATCCTTTACTGGACGTCACAATCAACACTAGCATTTTTTGCTGTTGTGATCTCTTGGCAAGTTTACGTTCAGTAGTTTGCCATTGCTTTCTGAACCACCGGCACACATACCATTTCATAAAAAACCACCGCAAGACGGTCTGCTGCCATTTTTTGCTGTTGTGATCTCTTGGCAAGTTTACGTTCAGTAGTTTGCCATTGCTTTCTGAACCACCGGCACACATACCATTTCATAAAAAACCACTGCAAGATGGTCTGCTGCCAAATCACCCACAGGTGTGTTTCGAACACTGGATTACGAACTGCGTCTGTAACTCCTTCACCCTGCAGCCTGCTTAAACCCCTTTACATATATAAAATCAAGACATATAAGCACAAATATCCTTGTATATAAAAATTTGTGCAATCCTATATACAAGCATATACACTGTATTAGTTTTATATAAATAGTTTCATGACAACAAACTCTATTACATAAGTTAGTTTTCCATATGTACAATGATTAATTGCTGATTTTTTGTTTTCACAGTGCACTCAAACACCTGTATCAGTTCCTGGTGTGTGGGGTCCCTACTACTCGGCCATGGTACCAGGAATGTGGGTCAATGAAGGTGGACAGAGTGTTGCAGGACGCCTGGTAACCACTTCTCTAATTGGCAGATTTTTCCACCTTTGTATGTGAAGTAGCGTGTAGCCACTTTTCCTGTTGGTAGATTTTACCAATTTTCTATGTGAGGTAGCATGTACCTACTGTTCTTGTTGCTATATTATACCATTTTTCTATGTGAAGTAGCATGTAGCCACGGTGCCTGTTGGTAGATTTTACCATATTTTTACATGAGGTAGCATGTAGCTACTGTTCTTGTTGGTAGTTAAACCATCTTTCTATGTGAAGTAGCATGTAGCAACTGTTCCTGTAGCATGTAGCCACTGTTCATGTAGCATGTAGCCACTGTTCTTATTGACAGATTATATCATGTCTCTGAGTGAAGTAGCTTGTTCTCTAATTGTTAAATTTCACCATTTTTGACAGTCTGTGTTATAGTTTATGAGTTAAATCATAAGTATGAGCATCGATCAGGGTACAAAATTATGATGAGTTAATGAAAACACATGTATTGACACAAAAAGGTCAGGTGTATGGCCTAGATAGAGAGTATAGTTTGCCCTCCTGTAACACTCATTACACAATATTTTGTGAACACAAATAAATGGTTACCTGATGTGTGTCCTACATGAGATTAGCTGGACGACACATGCCTTAATCGTAAATTGACGCAGACATGTAAGAAACTTGACCCTTCACTTTTTAGGAGTGTGGATGTTTAAATTGTCCAGGAATGAAAATGAAATTATATGAATACATTATCAGGGAAGAAAGCAGTGCCTATATTTTGTTCTTTGTAGATAATCACTCTTATTCAACACCTATGAAAGCCGGCTCTGAAGTTTATTCTGTTATACACTGCACTATATAAACTACAATGTTCCTGTTTGGAAAGAGTGAAAAATAGATTGCTAATGACACTGACATATTGAATGACAGTGGTGACAGCACAAACTGACTGTATGTGACAACACATTGATATTGATCATGTTTGGACTGGATTTCAGCTCTGCTATAATTTGTTAACCCTTTACAGGGCAGATGCTTGTCCGTTTTGTAGCCCTGAACGGGCAAGATTTTTTCAGGTTCTGTAAAATTTTGGGTCGCGTTAGTAAAACCATCACAAATAAGGTGTTAGTCAACCGATTTTAGTTAAATAAATAACACAATGAAGGGAAAAGCATGCAGAATATGTTACTCACGTGATTGTTGTCGGTAATCCATATATGAACACAAATATTTACGAAATACAGCATATTGTTTGTGATTTTCCGTCATCTATACGGCAATTTACAAACACATTTTCAGAATCATAATCACTTTCTTTAAAGTCCGACTCACGACTGCTAATGCAAAGTAACGCTTTGCACTGATATCTAGCTCCAATTAATAATCAACTTCGTGCCCTTTAATGTCATTTAAATTGAACAGAGCGAAATCTCGGCTATCACTTGAAGAATCGCGAAATCCATTTTGAAAAACAGCGTAAAAATCCCGAAAACTATCAAAAAAAGTCCGTTCAAATTCATTGTAGCGCGTTTACAAATGGCGGCCACGTTGTCAAGCTATCGGTGAAAGTGAAAGTAGCCGTCGGAAGTGTCGGAAAGCCGAGAGATCGCGTTTTTACAATGCATAATAGTATCGGCCAGAATCGGACGCTACGCTCGTTTTAAGCGATCGGCCAGTAATGGCCACTATGCCCTGTAAAGGGTTAAAGGTGTATACAGCCCAGACAACTTTATAACTTTGTCTGTGTCCAGACAGTATCATTATTAAAGGAGTGTGGCTGTTACAGTCTGTGATACAGTTTGAGTTAAATAAAAAGAATGAGTGTCAACTAGTAGACTGGACACCATCTGTCCGATGAAGTAACTTGTAGCCACTGCTTTAATTTGTAAATTATACTGTCTCTTTCTATTCATCCATCCATGTATTGTCTATCTTTTGATCTGTCTGTCGATTGTTCTAGGTTTTAATTCATCCATTAATACCTCCATAAAAGATTATTGCACCGATTAAGGTAAAATACTGTGCTGGTATAAAATGGTACGAGAGATTTTAACTAAGCTTTGAAATTATGGCACTCAGTTTAATTTGTATATTATGCTTTTTTTTTTTTTCAACCCGATGTGCATGGATATGAGTTCATGTAAAAATGGTGTTCTGCTGTATTTGTGAAAATGTCAGCAGTTTTGCATAATTGATTGATTTTGTTTCATCCAGATTGATTTTGTTTCATCCAGATTGATTTTGTTTCATCCAGATTGATTTTGTTTCATCCAGCCATCCAGCTTTCTCTGAAGTTAAGACCAGAGCTGCTGACAGGTAAGTCTAGAGTTTGAAGGTCAGGTGGTATTTTGTAAAATAGTAAATGAACATTTACATGGCAATATGGCATGTCAGAACAAGATGTTGTGCCTACATTGTCTGTGAGCATAGGCTAAAATGATCAGCATTACATCGACTATCTTTTTATTTACTTAATCTCTGGTATTCACTTTATGGTGAGGGAGTAAGAATATCCCCTATCAAAGGAGAAGTAAGGTGCTCCTTCTCTCCGTTAGCCTATGGGACACCCTTGGGCAAGGTGGAGTAATCATTTAGCCTCCCGATCAGTGTTATGTGAAGCCATGGGTGCAGGTGGTGGATGAAGTTGAAGAGCAGCTGACAGATAGTTGTAGGTTATAGTCTCCAATCCAATTTCACAATGGTAGGCAGAGTATCTCTTGGCTGGGGGGGAGGGGGAACAACGTCTACGTCATCGACCAGTATGGTCACTGCCAAGAAGGAAAGCAATGGCATACTACCTTCTTTAGAGATGCCAAGAAAGTCATGTTTTGCAATTTCATAGAAAATCAGAGACCATGAAAAATAAGAAATTCACTGGAAAATTAGGAAACTGCGCAAAGAGGCAAAAGAAGCATGGCTGGAGAAAAATTGCAGGAAAATTGAAAACCAACACAATACCTGGAATATCAAATTAATAACATCACTAACAAAGGAACCCACACATCAATATGTGGCCTAAAAACCAAAGATAGCAAGATCATAATAGAAAAAGATTGGATTTTACTTATGTATATTTCCTAGGATAAATGCTTGTACCCTCTCAATTGCACTTCTATGTACAAAGCTGATGGCACAATATGGGGTGTCAGGTTTGGTGAGCATCGCCCAACATTCTGCGCTAACAGAAAGTGGGTGGTGCCGTCTTCTATCATATGGGTGCTCAGTCATATTTGACTCAGACCCAACAACAAATAATGTTAGAAAGAGAGAGGGGGAGGAGGTTTTTGAAGAGACACGGAAGGATGGGAGAGAGACAGTATACTGAGCTAAGTTAGGCTTAGACTTGGCTCCAGCAAAATGGAGCGTTAATCATCATCATCTAGTGATTTGTCCCTTGGAGAACTTTACCCCCAGAATCGTCATTTCACATTTGTCTCTATTGTAAGCCAGATGCCCTGCCGCTGTCACTGTCATGTGTAAATTATCAATCACATCTTGAATCCATCTACATTGGGGTCTTCTTCTTCTCCTCTTTCCCTGTACACCTCCCTCCATAGCTATCTTCCACAGACATTCTTGTGTGGTTTTTGTTTGTTTTGTTTTTTTGTTCATTTGTTTTGTTCGCTTTAAATTCAACACAGCCTGTGCATATGCTACTACTACTAGTGCACTGGACTGATTTCTGCGTGTGAATAAGCTTTTCCATTTTACCAATGTCCCTCACCATCAGGTGAATCCACTCGGACTTGTGAGGTATTTGTAATTTACATCCACAAGTCAAGGATGAGATGTCAACATTTTAAGACAAAGCGCTGTCATCCATTCAGCCATACTGACCTCCAGACATTCTTGTCTTTTTACGTACCCAAAATATTTAATTATTCCCAATTTTATTTGTCGTAATAATCTGTCTTCGATATTTTGCTCATATTAGATAGATCAGTTTGTTCCTGTTTAAAGTGTTAATACCTTTTGTTAAATATTTCTGTGAAAAATAAATATCTTTATCTTTTCAGAGGCTTGCATGTATATGAATATCTCAACGACCATCTTCAGAAAATGGCAGTCAGAAATCATTGCCAAACTGTAGCACATCTCACCCATGATTTTCATGTGTGGCCAGATTTCCATGGCAATAGATCGCCAGTAGCAGACGCTAGCCTTAGAGGAATGGTATTGTAAAGTATTTATTTAATCTGTCATTTACTCCTGCTAGAGGAATTATTTTGTTGAGCATATATTTAATCTCGTGATTGCTCATTTATTTACAGAAGTAATTTTTTAAAGCAGTTATTTACTCTTTTTTTTTTTTAAACTCATTGTAGAGGATGATTGAGCCAATCGTTTTCGTGAATGTTTGTATTGTTGTTTTTAGTTTAGTTTAGTTGTTTTGTTAGTCGTATTGTTGTTTTTATCATGTTTTATGTGAACAGATTATCATGAATGTTGTTTTTTATCATGTTTCATGTAGATTATCATGATTGTTGTTATTGTTTTTATCATTTCATGTAAACAGATTATCATAAATCTTATTTTTATCATATTTCATGTCAGCTGATTATCATGAATGCTATTGTTTTAGTTATCATGTTTCACATCATTTGATTATCATGGATGCTGTTATTGTTGCAGATTACTGGTTTCAGCCTGTCAGCCACTGAGGATGACCTAGCCCTGGTCTATCTAGCCACTATCCAAGCCCTAGCCGTGAGTCTGACATGTTAAAATGTGTTACATTTACATCAGATACAACAATTGTTAACATGTTTACACCTTAGTTTCAGTAAAAACAAAAACGGACACATTTCCACAACTAGAGACATATTGGGGATATGTTGTATATGTGTATAAAGCAGCCAGCACTGTACAGTAATATGGTTAGTATGGTGCCGGCCAACTTTACTCCCCAGAACATTTCCCGGTTCCCATTTTCGACTGGGACAACCTTTGAGCCCTGATTCATTTTAAAAAAAATTCCTACCTTGATGAGAATTGAACACGTGATCAGCTGGCCAGCGTGTTAGCTGGTGCTATAGTACAGCTCCACTGATGGAGACTTCTACTTGCTGATTGGTGTCACTTATAGGTGTGTACATGTGCTGTGTAGAGGCTTTTGTAGAGATCACAAAACTTATAGGTGTGTACATGTGCTGTGTAGAGGCTTTTGTAGAGATCACAAAACTTATAGGTGTGAACATGTGCTGTGTAGAGGCTTTTGTAGAGATCACAAAACTTATAGGTGTGTACATGTGCTGTGTAGAGGCTTTTGTAGAGATCACAAAACTTATAGGTGTGTACATGTGCTGTGTAGAGGCTTTTGTAGAGATCACAAAACTTATAGGTGTGTACATGTGCTGTGTAGAGGCTTTTGTAGAGATCACAAAACTTATAGGTGTGTACATGTGCTGTGTAGAGGCTTTTGTAGAGATCACAAAACGTATAGGTGTGTACATGTGCTGTGTAGAGGCTTTTGTAGAGATCACAAAACTTATAGGTGTGTACATGTGCTGTGTAGAGGCTTTTGTAGAGATCACAAAACTTATAGGTGTGTACATGTGCTGTGTAGAGGCTTTTGTAGAGATCACAAAACTTATAGGTGTGTACATGTGCTGTGTAGAGGCTTTTGTAGAGATCACAAAACTTATAGGTGTGTACATGTGCTGTGTAGAGGCTTTTGTAGAGATCACAAAACTAGGACACACCGTACAACATTATGTGATTATGTCACATTGTTTTGCTGTCTTGTTTCCAGAAAACACATTGTTTGCTGTGCTATTTCCAAAATGTCGCATTCTTTACTGTACTGTTTCCAAGATGTTACATTGCTTGCTGTTTCCAATATGTCACATTGTTTGCTGTTTCCAAAATGTCACATTGTTTGTTGTTTCCAGTATGTCACTTTGTTTGCTGTGCTGTTTCCAAGGTGTTACATTGCTTGCTGTTTCTAATTTGCCACATTGTTTGCTGTTTCCAAAATTTCACATTGTTTGTTGTTTCTGGTATGTCACTTTGTTTGCTGTGCTGTTTCCAAGGTGTTACATTGCTTGCTGTTTCTGAGTTGTCACATTGTTTTCTGGTTCCAATATGTCACATTGTTTGCTGTGCTGTTTCTATAATAGGACATTGTTTGCGATGTTAATTCCAGTATGGAACACTGTTTATTGTTTCCAGTATGTCACATTGTTTGCATTTTCCAATATGTCACATTGCTTGTTGTGTTGTTTCCAATATGTCACATTGCTTGCTGTATTGATTCCAGTATGGAACACGTCATATAGTGATGGACATGGAGAAGAGTGGACATGTCATATCCACTGTTTTCCTATGTGGCGGGCTTCGCAAGAACAGGCTGTACATTCAGTCACATGCTGATGTTCTGGGTGCGTATTCTTCATTGTTTGATTATGAGTGTTCAGTGACAATTCTGTGACCTCTGTATGGGGAAATTCTGGTTTGTTCAATTATATGTTTATAGGAGGCTTATTCTATATTATGTTTATAGAAGATTTCTGGCTTTTTGAGAGATATGTTTATAGGATAATGATGGCTTTTACATGGATATGTTTATAGATTTCTGGCTTTTACTGTGATATGTTTATGGGAGATGTATGACTTGTATGACTTATCTATGATATGTTTATATAAGATTTATGGCTTATTCAAAAATATGTTTATAGTAGGATGATGGTTTACACATGTATGTTTATAGGAGACTGATTGATTGATTGATTGATTTAGGAACCGACATCACAGCATTCGGGACATTCCCATAAGCGCTCCGTCTAAATGTATAAGCGTTTATAGGAGAATTCTGGCTTAATCAACTATATGTTGAACTATTTTTGTAGTCTCTTTATATTCAGTTCTATATTGCTCTTCCTTTTGGATGTTGTTGATGTCATTTAACCATAACTGTCTGGCATTCTTTTTCCTAATGACTGCTTCTTCACATTTTTGATTGAACCATCTGTTCTTTCTATGCGTGGTTAACACACCGAGACATTCTTCTGCGGTAGATTGAATTGTATTCTTGATGTTCAACCAAGTTTGGTCAACACTTTCATCCAACGGGTTTTGTAGAATTTCAAGTTTACATTTTATTTCATCTGCAAATTTCTCTTTGACTATAATTTCTTGTAGTTTTTCTCTGTTATATGTTGGGTGTAATCTTTGTAGTTTAGCATAGAATGCTCTCTTTAGTTTTATTTTAAATTTTGCCCCAACAAGGAAGTGGTCGCTGTGGCACTCAGCTACTCTATAACTTCTAACTTGTTGTATGTTTGATGCATTTTTGTTGTTAATTAAAATGTGATCTATTTGATTATAGGTTCTCTTGTCACATGATTTCCAAGTTTGTTTATGTATATCCTTTCATTGCAGTCTGGAACTGCTGATCTACAGTCCTTTGGCTTTTGCTAGGTTGATGACTCTCCATCCATTATCATTTGAAGTTGTATGTAGGCTTTCCATACCGGAGACTTTTTCATGAGTTTGCTCTCTACCTATTTTTGCATTGAAGTTTCCCAGCACAATCAGGATGTTCTGTTTAGGGGTTTCTTCTATGACATCTTCCAGATCGTTATAAAAGTCTTCTTTAATACTGCAGGTGCCACCCAACATAAAACAGACAGTAATGGTGTAATGATGTCACAGATATTTAATAATTATAAAAGATGATAAAAATTACTTGAAATTTGGTAAAAGTTAAGAACCATGAATCACAAATACTCCCAAACCTTCAAGAATTTGAAGAAATTTGTTAAATATTTTTAACTGTAAACCTTGTACAGGACTGCCAATTGTGCTTCCAAAAGTTGACCAGTCTGTGCTCTTAGGAGCTGCCATGTTGGGTGCTTTTGCTTCTGGAAAATTTGACAGCCTTCAGGTAAGTCATGTTCTGTATCTTCTTCTTCGTGCGTTAATCTGGACTTTTTTCGGACGTGATTTCATTGTGTCTGTTTACAGCAGAGCTGCGTTCTTGCGCCGTTAGGCTGGCACATCCAACTTCTGCTGGCATTTGTTGACTGGGTTAACTTTCCCGGGGTGTTCTGTATCCTACACTACTTGTATAAGAAAATTGAAGTTCGGGAAGGTTGACTTCATTGCACTGGGTCTACCCAATCTTACTCGGTGTCTTTCCACAGAATGGCAAGCCGCATGTCAAGAGGTTTGCACAAAGTTTGAACTCCGTAGTTCCAGCGATGATCCCCCAGGAGTCTGAAAAAATTGTGCTTGTGGTCTGAACCATGCAATCCAGGAACGAACCCATTACCTTCAGAGTGTAATGCAGATGGTTTAATCACTTAACCACAAAGATCCCACTACTTGTATCCTAGTTGGTAGTTATCCGTCTCTCTGTTAGTAGCTATATTCACTTGTGTATAATTATTTTATATTGAAACAGTCATAATATCTAACAAAAGAGGCATTGCAGAGATTAGACTAAGAATAATAATTCAAAGTTCCTTTTTCAAGATGGACATTGTAATAAAAAAGCTGTCAGTTGCAGTGATAAAAAGTTTTGTAGTGCTATATAGAATCTATACTATAGTATTCAAATAAAATACGGACAATAAACAGACAAGCGAACAAATATCTAATGGAAGTGGAAATGTGGTTTCTGAGAAAAAAAGCAAATAACACTAGATAGACAGAAAAATGAATCCATTATGTTCTTTACCACTTCCATGTTTATTGTTTTTTCTTGTTCTTCTCATTATAATTCTGAGTGGAAGCTTAGTGACATGGTTTATGAGGTTAATTGTACGAAATTCTTCGCATTCAATTGCTCCTGGTCTTTTTGGTAGAGCTATAAATACAGATTTCATCATATCAGTAGGTATATATCCACTGTTGTAAATATCATTCAACATTTTGGTTAATCTTTCTACTCCAAATTCTCCCAGTACTTCAAATTCTTCTATTGTGATTCTATCTGGCCTGGCTGTTTTTCCTTTCAGCATCTTCTTCTTTTAGAATAGGTGGCCCTTCTAAGTTACTTTCTTGTGTTAATTCTTCCCTTTCTCCATCATATAATTCTTTGTACATGTTTTTTTTTTTGGGCGGGGGGGGCATATTATGAAGAGAGATAAATGTGAAAACTTAGTGACAACTGGGAAAATTGATGGGAAAAGGAAACGGCAGAGAGAGGAACATCTGGATGGCTTGACCACATGTAATAATTGGGGGAAGAAGACAGAGCTGATACAAGACTGGTGGTTGTGTGAGAGGGCTCACTGTGTGGTTGTGTGAGAGGGCTCACTGTGTGGTTGTGTGAGAGGGCCCACACTCATGGCATAATAGGGGCAAGAAGACAGAGGTGATACAAGACTGTGGTGGTTGTGTGACAGGGCTCACTGTGACTGCCCATACTAGACAGATAAAGATGTATATAGCAAGCTTAAACCATACAGCAATAAATAGCAACTCAAACTTCATCATAGTATCAGATGACAGAGAGGATTGGAGAGTCATGTTCCCTGATGTCTGCTTCAGATCAGCACCTGATGAAAAAGACATCTGTCTGCCATTGATTAGCTTTCAGAGGCCTCAATTGTTTTATGTGATAAGTATTATCCATGGGTAGATAAAACTGTCTCTGCATACTGAAGTTAGACACACTGACCTTTGAGTTGCATAACTAGGTGTGGCTCACTTCCCACGAAAGAGGTATGAAGAAGTATTATTACTTCCCCCTCTCTGCTACAATTAGGCAATAAAGTCAGATACATTCTTGCCATAGTTCACATGTAAGATAAACAAAGACAGAAATGTTGGATATAAAATGGTGCAACAATTAACTTAGATATATATTTCTCACATGAACTAAATTGGTATATTTCAGTCTGTTATGTCAGCAATGGGTGGCCAAGGGTCAGTTGTTGACCCTGATACAGCTGTGTCAAGGTAACTACATCTCCAGGTTTCTTGTTTATGGGGTAGATTCGCTGTTAATTATCAGTTGTTGTTTTTTTAAATAATCATATGCTGATTATAAATATTAATTCTCTATGGGGATGAATGAGTTTATAATACACTAGATATGTTAGTAAACATACAATAAAGTAACCTCTTTACATACCTTGAGGCATATTGGGTACATAGACTAGCCCATATCTGTATCGACCAATCGACACTCAGTATCGACCAATCAACACTCAGCGGATGATGTGCTCAGGATCATTCTGGACGCCTTTACTTCCGAGGACATTTCCTGGTATCTATTTTTAGGCTGGATTAACCTGGGAGCTCAGGTCAATTAAAAAAATTCTCCTCCATGGGGATTCAAACACAAAACCGCTAGACTGGCAGGCCAGAGCCCCAAAGATGGGGGAATTCCGATACAGTGTGTGAATCACCCTTGATAGGAAGTGTACAGGTGGTTAGTTGGTTATCTGTTGGGGTATTGTCCTTGCACCCCAGAGGCGGGGAATTCCGATACAGTGTGTGAATCACCCTTGACGGGAAGTGTACAGGTGGTTAGTTAGTTATCTGTTGGGGTATCGTCTTTGCACCCCAGAGATGGGGAATTCCAATACAGTGTGTGAATCACCCTTGACAGGAAGTGTATAGGTGGTTAGTTGGTTATCTGTTGGGGTATTGTCCTTGCACCCCAGAGACGGGGAATTCCGATACAGTGTGTGAATCACCGTTGACGGGAAGTGTACAGGTGGTTAGTTGGTTATTTGTTGGGGTATCGTCTTTACACCCCAGAGACGGGGAATTCCGATACAGTGTGTGAATCACCCTTGACAGGAAGTGTACAGGTGGTTAGTTGGTTATCTGTTGGGGTATCGTCCTTGTACCCCAGAGACGGGGAATTCCGATACAGTGTGTGAATCACCCTTGACAGAAAGTGTACAGGTGGTTAGTTGGTTATCTGTTGGGGTATCGTCCTTCTACCCCAGAGACGGGGAATTCCGATACAGTGTGTGAATCACCCTTGACAGAAAGTGTACAGGTGGTTAGTTGGTTATCTGTTGGGGTCTCGTCCTTGCACCCCAGAGACGAGGAATTCCGATGCAGTGTGTGAAACACCCTTGACAGGAAGTGTACAGGTGGTTAGTTGGTTATCTGTTGGGGTATTGTCCTTGCACCCGTGACAGGGAATTCCGGTACAGTGTGTTAATCACCCTTGACGGGAAGTGTACAGGTTGTTAGTTGGTTATCTGTTGGGGTATCGTCCTTGCATGCTGGACACGTCCATAGTTGCTCAGACCCTCTTATCCTTCCCCTCTCTTCCCCCACCTCCCCCAACCATATGCATCAATGTTCCACAGCTAATAGTGCCAGTCACGGCTAATAGTGCCAGTTCTGTGTTAGTTTACGAGACCCCTCATTCTCCCGATGTGCCTCTCATGTCTGGCCATGCCAATTCTGACTCCCAAGTCTCTCATTCTAGACAATGACGTGGATTCACTGAAGTGAAAAATGAGTGGTTGTCATGTGTTGACATTCCCTTCGATGTGAAGATTTTATATCAGTGTCCCATGGTCCCGGTCAACCCGGCCTAAAGTGGGTATCAGGACATGACCTCAGAAGTAAGGACGGCTGGTATGGTACTCACCATATCACTCAACGATTGCCAATTAGTCCAATATATGAGACTAGTTATATGCCTCTTGGCGTGAAAATAGATCCTTCACTTCTTCTTGTGCTGTACTGATATCATTACTGACAAATTATACGTGAATAACCATCAGTGTCAATATTGTGTGGTGTAAACAGTAGAAACAAGTGAGTTGCATGTCCTGTACAGAACAATGCCATCAACCCCAGACTGGCTGTGTGTGATTTACTGGGCAGTTTTACGTTCAGTAGTTTGTTTTTGCATTCTGAATGACCAATACCTCATGCCTTTGAAATCAACACAAAACTTCCACATTGCCAGAGGCTGATTTCGGACCCTGGACTTGCTATGTTAGGGTATGTTTCTCTATCACCTAAGCCACAGCACTAATGGTATAAACAATCTAAGAATACAAATGTAAAATACTAAAAGCTTCTTGGAGCTACAAGTGAGAATTACGTGCCAGGTATAGACCCATCCAGGGGGATTTATCCAAGAAAGGGTGTGACAAGTCCTCAAACCCCCGTACACACCAATCTTCTAGCACTCACACCACAGCTTCTGTAATCAGTGTTGTCAATTTAGGATCTGGTCTAGTCTCCAGAGTCAGTTTTCTCTATTTTCTCTCAAATGACCATGCGCAGAAAGCTTGATATGTTTTTTTCCATGTTTCAGTTTCCACAAGAAAAAATTCCAAGTGTTTCTGGAAATGCTTCGAGACCAGCAGAAATACAGAAATATTATGAAAGATGTGTCAGCTTTGTGAACAGAGCAGCGCTGTGATAGATTGCAGCAGCTGGTCAGTTTCATTGGAAAAGAGGATGGTGATAACAGCAAGATAAGATGTTAGACAGTTTAGTATCATGAATATTGGTAAATACCATCAGCACTACAAAACAGGATTTTTACGGAGACGTGATCAACTATGCCAGTCACCTAAGCACAAAAAATGTGCAGGGAAAAAAAAAAACTCCTGAAAATTACTGCTGTATACATCTAGTAATGTTAGATGACTGGCCATCTTCACATCAAGATCAGCCCTCTAAGTTTATGTAATGGCACTAGGCACAGATCTCATGTGAAAATAAATATCAAGAACATAAAAGTGACCAAAGCACTCATGTGTAGCTTAGGAAGAGAACTAGACACCAAAGAGGTGAATGTTCTGTGATGCAGTTAATCTCTAACAATGACTCACTTTCTAAGACATTACATTCCTCTACAAAAATCAGTGTCTTCTGTGTTCTTGATAAGTTCAAGAGCTGATCTTCCATGTAGCGCTTGCCAAGCCATCCAGCAGTTTCTCCCTCTATCCCTAACACTCTTGATCTGTCTGGTTATAACAGCCTTCTACAGACCCTCATGGTACAGCCTAACATTTTTTTTTTTCAACGAATGAATCACCAAAAAAACAAGAAGTAGATAGTAAGTTTTGCTAGAACACGATCACTAGTAACAAAATGGACTATTTCATTAAATCCGACTGTATGAATGCAACAAAGCTGCTCAACTGGAAATGTGGTTATGACAGGAATGTGGATGTAAAGGGGCTAAAGGTCAATAATGCCACGAACCCACAGACTGCCATAAAACTGTTTTATGACAATTTTTTTTTTAGTTGTTTACCTCTAGCTCTTTTGCCGCCAATCCTCCAGCATGTCTGTCAGGAGACTGTTAAGTTTGTCAAGTGCTGAAAATGTATTTTTTTAATTTGTTGAAATTTGATCTTATTTCACCACTGTGATACTGACCAACATCAGCCAGCCAGTGGTGTTTGGTCCAAAAAATTGTAACCTAGCACTGTATTCCTGAAATGGCATGATGATTTGGAAATGGGCGTCCTTTATCCTTGTGGATCACGAGTAGATTTTCTGCTTAATCATCTAGTAACATTCTTGTGGAGGTTGTGAAGTGTGGTGATCACCCATACCAAACTTTAACCACGCCAACATCTGGTGCAACCGTCCAGTGGGGAGCCCTGCCGCCAGGTCGTGGCTGGCCTGGGTTTATGACGCCGCAGTGGCAGTGGCCTGAAGGCTGTAGTTACAGATGTAGCCTGGTGCTTCAGTCTGCACGCTCATCTGATGATGACCTAGTACAGAGTTTCTTAAACTTGTTCATTCTGTTTTAATATTACATATTACATGCTAAAATATGTTATTCTGTTCATGTTACATGTAATAATTACATAATATGCTGTATTTATGGCTACATAAAATGTTATAAAGATGCTTTATCTTATCTAATAATAACTGGAATGGCATATAAACAGATGCTTCATTTCTGAATGGTATAAATGGATGCTTAATCTTATTTAAGAATATCCAAAATACAATTAGATGGATGCTTTACTTATGAATATCCAATATTATAAATGGATGCTTTATCTTATCTAATAATAACCAGAATGGCATATAAACAGATGCTTCATTTGTGAATGTTATAAATGGATGCTTTATCTTATCTAATAATAACTAGAATGGCATATAAACTTGCTCCATATGTGAATCTTATAAATAGATGCTTTTATCTTATTTATGAATATCCAAAATACAATTAGATGGATGATTTACTTATGAATATTCATTGTTATAAATGGATGCTTTATCTTATTTCACAGCTGCAGGCGATTTGGCAGCAGACCGCCTTGTGTTTTTTTTATATAAAATAGTATGGGTGCCAGTCATTCAGAAAGCAATGGCAAACTGTTGAAGGTAAACTTGCCAAGCGGTCACAACAGTAAAAAATGCTGGTGTTGACTGTAATGTCCTGTAAGAAGATGCAGCTAACTTTATTTGCAAATTTTATTTATAAATATCCATAACATTATATTGGGATGCCTTATTAATGAATATCCAAAACATTATAAATGGATGCCTTATTTATGAATATCCAACATGTTATAAATATTTATAAATATATGTATGCTTTATGAATGAATACCCTAAATGTTATAAATATATTCTTTATGTATGAATATTATAAATGTTACAAATATATGCTTTATTTAAGAATATATTAAATGTTATAAGTGATACAAACTTAAAATGCCAAATTTATAATTACCTCAAATGTGTTCATTATACAAGATTTATGATTATCCTCAGTGTTTTAAATTATAACTTTTTTAAAATGATTATCCAAACTGTAATAAATATTGAATGCTATTGCCCACATACAAAGAAGAAGATGGTTGAGTGATTGTAATGCTGACCTCCCACAACAGAGGTCAGTTTAAATCCTTGGTGTCAACCAACTTCCTACCATACAAAACTACAGGAATATTTCTGATGATCAGAAACTCCATGGTGATTCAACTGTCTCCGTACAGCTTCTTGCTACATTATACAGAAACCTGCTGGCTGCTATTGGTCTTCTTTGTATAGTCCATTCCATGTGGCTTTGGTGATCATGTCTGTCCACAGCCTTCTGTCTCATGTGCTGCCAATCATTTCTGATTCTTTGTATAGTCCATTCCATGTGGCTTTGGTGATCATGTCTGTCCACAGCCTTCTGTCTCATGTGCTGCCAATCATTTCTGATTCTTTGTATAGTCCATTCCATGTGGCTTTGGTGATCATGTCTGTCCATAGCCTTCTGTCTCGTGTGCTGCCAATCATTTCTGATTCTAATGTTCCTCCATGCCATGATGTCAAACTGTCCAGCCTCTTCTCTCTTGGTCTCCCTTTACCTTTCTTCCCCTCCAAAATTCCCCCTGTCATGACATGCTCCAGCTATGTCAAACTGTCCAACCTCTTCTCTCTTGGTCCCCCCTTACCTTTCTTCCCCTCTAAAATTCCCTCTGTCATGACATGCTCCAGTTTTCCCCTTCTCATGACATGCATAAAGAATGTGGACTGTTTTTTGTTTTTCTGATGTGAGTAACCAGTTCTCTTCATGAGTTAACTTCTGTCAGGATGTCTTCATTCACTTTCTATCCATCCACGTTGTTCTCATTCTTCTGTAAACATGGTGTTATCATTCTTCTGTACAACCAGTGTTCTTATCAATCTTCAGTAAAACCAGTGTTCTTATCAATCTTCAGTAAAACCAGTGTTATCCTTTTCCTATAAAACCATAGTATTCTCACCATTGTTCAATAAAACCTCTCAACATGCAGCTCTGCTGTAAACAGACACAACGCAATCACATCCGAAAAAGAAAAAAAAACTCCGGATGAACGAAGAAGAAGAAACCTCTCAACATTCTTCTGTAAAAGAGGGTTTTTTTCCCACTCACACAAGGTGACTAGATCTGGAAATGGCCAATAACAATCATGGCTTGCAATGTTCATAAACTCTTTGATTTGTATTACCCCTGGCTATACTGTTGAAATGATTCATGTACATCTATAAAAAGTGTTTCAACAACAGTATTTGGGTACTTTAATAATGCACCTAGTGTGGTGTGGAAGACTTGGGGGGGGGGGGGGGGGGGGGGTGTGTGTGTGTGAGAGAGAGAGAGAGAGAGAGTGAGTGAGTGTGAGAGAGAGAGAGAGAGAGAATGTCTACCATCTTTATGGTAGTGTTCAGTGGGCTTCATCACAGCGCAGACCATGGGCCATCTTCTCTTTGTTAGTCAGACTAGTGTCTGTTTACCTGGATGCTCCACAGAAAGGTGACAAGTCTATTTACCAGAATGCGTCACAGACAGATGACAAATCGTTTGCCAGGATTTCCCAATGACAGGTGACAAGTCTGTTTACCAGAATGCTTCACAGACAGGTGTCAAGTCTTTTATCAGAATGCTCCACAGACAGGTGAAAAGTCTGTTTACCTGGATGACCCACAAAAAGGTGACAAATCTATTTCCCAGGATGTCCCTTGGAAAGGTGACACGATGTCTTGTTTAGCACAATAGTCAACTTGAAAGTTAAGCACTGACATACCAGAATGGCCAGTAAGAAGAATCATACACCAAGTTCTTTGAGTAGAGACTACCATGTGGGCAACAATAAGCCGTTGCTTAGTAACCAGCAGAAGTTGTGGGGTGTAGTTGTGAATTAGTCGTTGGATCAACATCACGGCACACGGTTTAACCCATAAGTGCTCCGTTTTCCCCCTAACTCAAACCTGAGTCTGGAGAAACTCAGCTCAATGCACGAACTCCGTTGCATCGGCGAAGATCCTGAAATACTTTGGGTAGATTTTTAACTCGAAATTTTGCCCGGCAGCGCCGTTAGGCTACTCTTTTTCGATTTCCAACTGCCAAGGGATTTTTTATGTGCGCAACAATACACACGGGCGTCCGATCTCACTACCCAGAGACCGGGGGAAATTTTTATTACTGGAAGTCCAGGTAATTAATCTGTGATCACTGTAACAGTCTGCATTTGGAACTGTTTTTACAACTGTTAACGCATTTCGAAACCTTTTGCTAATCAGGATGTAATCTATCTGGTTTTTAATCCTGCTGTCTGGACTCCTCCATGTCCATAATCTTCTAGGATGTTGTTTAAACCAGGTGTTTCCAACCACCATTTCTTGTTCTTTTGCCCATTCTACAAGTCTGTAACCTCTTTCATTTCTCTCTCCCAAACCATGGTTGCCTACACTGCATCCATCGCTTTGCTTTCCTATTTTTGCGTTAAAATCACCCATTATGATATTTATTTCTGATTTTTTACAGTTCTTCAAAGCAGATTCAATGTCATTATAAAATTCCTCTATGCTTTCTTCACTGCTTTCACTTGTTGGGGCATATACTTGAATGACATTTATTTTAAAAGGTCTTCCGTTTAATTTTACTAATATAGCTCTGTCTGACACAGCCCAGTATCCTTTGACAGAATTTGATGTTTGCTTATCTAACATAATGGCTACACCTCTTTGCTGTTCTTCTCCCCCAGAGTAAATAATCTTACAATCCTCTCCTGTCCTTATCCCTGCTCCTCTCCATCTCGTTTCCGATATTCCTAATATGTTAATCTTCTCTCTCTCCATTTCTTTTTTGATGTCTTCTAACTTTCCATCTGCATTCATTGTTCTAACATTCCAAGTACCTATTTTCAATGATATTAATCTTTTGCACCTAGTAGCCTGTTGACGGTCTGGAGTCACCTGGTGCGCATGACTATCCCTACCGGGCGAGGCTGCTCCTATGGAACACCCATTTACGCCGTTTCTCTGATTATCGATAAGTGAACACAACATGATTTTCTTGGCATCTGTAAAGAAGGTAGTTTGCCATTGCTTTCCTTCCCAGCAGTGACCATACTGGTTAGTGACCGTAGCCATTGTCTCCTCAAAAAAGAGATCCTCTGCCTACCGTCGTGAAGGTGGAGACCATAACCTACAACTATCTGTTGGCTGCTCTCTATCTTCATCCACCACCTGCACCCATGGCTTCACTTAACCCTGATCGGGGGGCTAAACGGGTACTCCACCTTGCCCAAGGGTGTCCCGTAGGCTAGCGGAGGGAAGGAGGCGCCTTACTTCTCCTTTGATAGGGGATACCCCTACCCCGCTACCCCAACCAGGTGGATTTTTTAAATACATCCCGGTCCTCACCGGGACCTGAACCCAGGACCTCCAGCACTCGAGGCGGACACCATACCTCAAGACCACTCAGTTGTGAATGCTATCACCTACCAACAGCAAGGAGTCAATCCTGTTAAATATTATACCCATATTATTTGGGAAACAGAAAGTGAGCAAAGGCAGTCTTTCTCTGCTTCCTCATGTGCTGGCCTGAAGCAGACGTCTGTGATTATGATTCTCCAGTCCTCTCTGTGATCTGATATTTGGATGCAGTTGGTGTTGCTTATATTCTGCACCTGTCTGTGGTTTGGTATTTTGATGAAGATGTTGCATCTGTTACTATTTGTTGCTATCTATCTCTGTATTCCTCTGCCTCTCCTGCCCAGTACTCCCAGACATAATATTAATATCTTTGTTCCGCTTCTTCTGTTGATTTTTTCATGTTATTTGCATGTCCTTTGCAGGAAGTTGCAATCAGTGCCTTGTCTTATTGACAGTTTATGATTTTACTAGGCAATTTTACGTTCAGTAGTTTGCCATGGATTTCTTAACACGAAGTCAGTATTGAAGTCCAACAGACCTCCCACTTCCCCCAATATTTCATCGCTCATGTTCAGTAGTAGTAGTAGTAGTAGTAGTAGCAGCAGCAGCAGCAGCAGCAGCAGCAGCAGCAGCAGTAGTAGTTCTTCATGTGTATGGGTGTGATGTGCCTACCCACATCATGTGTATTACTAGTGGTCAGATCTTATACAACCCCAATAACACAAGCATTGGGTGATATGATCTTATAATATGTGGTATAACAATCAACCTTACTTATCCTATTTCATAGGGAACAATATGAGTGAAGCCTCATATTTGTAGACCGACCTACTCCGCATACCCCATAAGGCACATCACAGGAATGATACCTACCTCTCTCTCTCTCTCTTTCCCTCCCTCCACCTCTCTCTCTCTCTCTCTCTCTCTTTCTCTCTTCTTATATATACCTTGCACACGCCAATGTACACTGGTGTATGAATGTCTGTTGAGCGGTGTATATGTATGTATGTGCGCTCACGCATATCAGTCCACCCAGACTTTGGGACTCGCCTCATAACAAGATATATGAGTGCGTAATGTGGTTTTGGTCGGTACCACGATCATGCTTGTGCCCACTCATGCTTCGTCAGTGCATCCACTGTGATTGCTTGGATGCCCCTGTCGGACAGGTTGTCGTCCTGCCCTCCTGCCTCCGCCCACCCCCCTTCTTTCTATGTGCTCATTGAACCATAATACCTATCATCCTGTCATCATCCTCCATCTTGCTCCGTCGGTTGGGTATAAAAAGAATACATCGGAGATATTCTTGAGTTACTCACGGGTCGGAGCTGTGAGGTAAGTATGAAAATTGTTTTCAATTCTCATTTTCTCTTCATTGCTTTCATTCTTTTGTTCTTCTCGTCCTGTCGTCACCTTTTGATGTAGTCACGGGAGATCTCCTTGACTATATGTTGTGTTTGTGAATGTGTTTGTTTGCTGATGAAGGCTAATCACCGCAACATCCTGTATGTGTGACGTGTCGTAAATCTTCTTCTTCTTCTTCTTCTTCGTTCATCCGGAGTTTTTTTTTTTCGGATGTGATTGCGTTGTGCCTGTTTACAGCAGAGCTGCGTTCTTGCGCCGTTAGGCCGACACATCCGACTTCTGCGGGCATTTGTTGACCGGGTTAACCTTCCCGGGGGTTTCTTAGGACGTTTGACTCTCACTGTTGTGGTGTTATCCCCCATCCCAGCTGGTCCATATAGAACAGCCAAAGATCCTGGTCAGCCCTCAAGGGAAGGCAGGGGCAGACCATGGGCATTCCCCGCCATCCCAAGGAGGCTTCCATACTTGCAGAGCCGATACATAGCGCTCTGGTACTGGGCTCACCCAAGGAATCGTCACGTCCCTGCACATGGCTGCTTAGCCTCACTTCCGTATATTGGGCCTTCCGTTCACCATAGGCTGTTCTTCCGGAAACCAGAAGTATGCAGTCTGCAGATGACATCCACACAGTGAGCTTTCGATTCGGACTTTCCATGTAATGGATTTGCTATCCAAGCAATATTCCATTTCGTGCCACTAGGACACTTTTCCACCCTTTTTTGAAGCCCCCACAGAGCTTTTGATTCGGACTTTCCCGAATGATTTGCTACCAAGCAATATCCATTCATGCCACTAGGACACTTTCCACCTTTATGA
>JACEFZ010003858.1:0-47891 GCA_014155875.1 Cepaea nemoralis
CTACCCAAAACACACGCGCCCCAAAGGGGGAAAACATACACCCCCCCCACTTACCCACACACACGCACACCAAGGGACACATACATACCCCATCAACCGCCCAAAACCCCCCTCCCGCACAATCCCCCACCCCAACACCACTGCCCTCACCTGATCCCCCAACCAAAAACACTCCCCACCCAAAAAAACTTTCCCCCCACCAACCCACACATCCCACCCCCCATCCACATACACATCCTAACCCACACTTTCCTCTCCCCACCCACCCCTCAAACCCCCCATCCCCCAGCCACATCTCCATCGCCCAACATATTCCCCCCATGCACACAATCCCACACCAACCTCCCACATCGCACATCCACTCACACATCCCCAAACCATGCACACACATCCCCACCAACTGACATGTCCCTCCCCCCCCCCCCCACCCCCAAAACACACCCCATCCCCTAACCAACCATACATCCCAATCCACTCACACACACCCCACCCCCCCACACATACAACTTCCCCCCAAACCACATATGCCAAAACCCTAATCCCCCACCACACAATCCCCCCCCCCCGCACATCACATACACCCCCTACCACGCACTATTCCGAACCCACGCACCACACAAAACCCCCACCAACACATCCCCATTTACACACCACACATATCCCCCACCAGATACCACACAATTTTCCCACCCATACCCACACAGAAAACCCTTCCCCACCACCCCACATACCCCCACTCACACACCCCCAAAAATCCCCCACCCACACACACATACATCACCCAAAACAATACCCCCAAACCCAACACACCACACACCTCTCCCCACCCACACCCCGCATTCCCTACCCGCCACCAACACACACTCACTCCCCGAAATACATCCTCCACTACGCACCCACACACCCCCCCCACCCTCAACCAAACATCTCTCAATCACAATACCCCTACCCACACACACCCCCCCACCCACTCACACATCCCACCCCGACACATACAACCCCCTCACCCACCTACACATCCTAAGCCACTCCACACCCCCCCCCACCCCCACCAAAAATTCCCCACCCACACCCCCCACATCCCCCCCAACCCCACCCCCACCCCCCAAAATCCCCCCTTTCCCCCCCCAACACCACAAACCCCCCCTACCCCCACCCCCCCAAAAAATACCCCCCCCCCAATAACCACACCCCCCCCCCGCCCTTTCCAAACCCAAAAACCCATTCCCCCACCCCCCCTTTACCCCTTCCCCCAACCCAAAACCACAAAACATCCCCTAAAAACCCAAAAACACAACCCCCCAAAAAACCCCCCCCACCCACACATACCCCTAAAAACCCAAAAACCCCAACATTCCCCCACCCCCCCCGCACCCCCCTAACCCCAACCCCCAAAACAACCCCCCCCCCAACACAAACCCCCAACCCCCCAAAAATTTTTCCCCCCAAACCATCCCCAAACACACCCACCCACAAAAAACCCAAACACCCCCCGCCAACCCCCCCCCAAAACCCCAAAACCCCAAAAAACCCAAACCCCAAAAATCCCCCACCCCCACCAACCCCCCCACCCCACCCCCAAACCCCACACCACCCCACAACAACCAAAAAATTCCTTACCCACCAAAACCCAAAAAACCCAATAAAAAAACCCCAACACCCCACCCACACACCCCCACCAAAATTTAAAAACTAAAAATTTCCCCCACATAAAAATTAATTCCCTTACCAATCAAAAGAAAACTTTCCCAAAATTCCCCTTTGTTTTTAAATTTTGTATGAAAAAACTCCCCCTTTAATCCCCCCCCTTCCCCCACTTTCCCCCCATCCCCTTAAAAATTTAAACATGGAGAAAAAAAAAAAATCAAATTATTACAAAAATTTATAGCTCCTCCCCTCCCCTCCTCTTTCCTTCCTTCTCTTCTTACCCTCCCCCTCACACCACACCACCAAACCCTTCCCCTCTCACAAAACCCACCGTTTCCCATTTCATTTCACTCTTCCCGCTCATTCATTAAACTTTTTCCCGCCCCTTTCATCTCCCTCCCCATTCACTCTCCCCTCACTCATTCCCCTTTCCTCCCCTCACTCATTAAACCCTCCCCCCCAAAACCTCATCACTCTCCCGCTCACTCAACCCCTCACCAAAAAACATCGTTTCTGTCCCCCTCATTAACACCCCCCACTGACTCTCTCTCACCAAACTACAGTAATGAACATGAGTTTATATTATGCATGATAAAATCAAATGGTATTTAACTGATAATATGACAGATGAGAATACACAAACATATGGATTCGCGTGTTACATAACATGCGTGTTACACGACATGTATCTGCTCAGCTCTCTCTCTCTCTCTCTCTCTCTCTCTCTCTCTCTCTCTCTCTCTGTATTCTTTCATATACACACACTCACACGCATGCGCGCGCTCACACACACACACACTAACACATCAACTCTCCACTGTCTCACCTCTCTAACACACAATCCTTCACACACACACCACACACACACACTCACTCTCTCAACCACACTCTCTCACACATACACATACACATGCACATGAACGCATGCACGCACGCACACTCTCCCTCACTCACTCCCACACATAACACGTACGAATGCATGCACTGACACATTTCCCCCACCATTTCTCGCTCAGTCACTCTCTCCACACACACGCATGCACGTGCGCACACACTCTCCTCCCTCTCTCTGACACCCACTCTCTCTCTCTCTCTCTCTCTCCCTCTCTCTCTCTTCTCTCTCTCTCTCTCTCGCTCCCACACGCACACACATATATAGTGAACAATTATAGTTTAAACAATTATAATGAACAATTATACTGAACAATTATACCAGTAAATGAATTATGGTGGCATATAGTCGGTATGGATTAAGTATTGAAAGAGTTTTCGGTTAAATGTGTAGGGACTCATTGGAGGTTTTCCAGATCTGGAGGCAGCTCATTCCATAAGTGAGCACCAGAATAGGCGAAACATGTTTTGTATAGGTCCAATCTAGGCTTTGAGACATGTAACAAATTTAGGCGCTTGCTGTTCATTGCATTAGATTGAATCAGCAGCAGAAGATACTCTGGGGTATTTTGTGATATAATTTTATTCACTAATTTGGCTTTGTTGAAAAGGAAGCGCTTTTGTAGTGGTAGAAGTCTTAGATGACTGTACAAATTATTACTTTCAACATGCTTTATGCCAGAAACCAGACGAATAGCGCGGTTTTGTAGAGAACATAGTCGTTTTAAATTAGATTTAGGGCAACCATCCCAAACTGTGGAACAGTAATCGAGATGTGATTGGATATAGCATGTGTAGAATATTTTTCGTGTGCTTTCGTCCAGGAAGTGCTGAATTTTAGCAAGTTGGTAAACTTTTTGTGCTATTTTCTTGGTAAGAGCGTGAACATGTGAGCTCCAGTTCAAATGGCTGTCTATTAAAAGCCCTAGTGCTTTATGTTCAGTGACATTAACTATAGGTAACGTGCCCATGCAGAGTTCGAGCGGTGATCCAGTTATGGCTAGTGTCTGTAGTTTTTGTCTGGTCGTTATTAGCATGGATTTGGTTTTGTCGATGTTAATTTGCATGCGGTTTTCATTGCTCCATCTAGTAAGATTATCAAGTTCCTTTTGTAAAGAATTCTCTAATTCACTACGGTTTTCTTGACTAGTATATATAGTACAGTCGTCTGCGAATAGATCACAAGTTGTATTGATATATAAAGGAAGATCATTAATATAAACTGCAAAAAGCAGCGGACCTAGTATTGAGCCCTGAGGCACACCAATATTAAGATGTGTGGGTCTTGATAGACAGTTGTTGAAGGACACGACTTGTTGCCTGTCGGATAGAAATGACGTAATTATGTTCACCATGTTGGTGCTTGTCTTCATTTGCTTTAGTTTTCTAATTAAAATATCGTGATCTACCATATCAAAAGCTTTTTTAAAGTCTACAAACACCGCTCCACAAATTCGACGGTTGTTGATGTTTAAGTGCCAGTTATCGGTCATTTTTGTTAGAGCACTATGGCAAGAATAATTAGGTCGAAACCCAGATTGACTGTTAATTATTAGATCATTGTTAATTAAATGATGTAACGTTATTTTATGAATGTGTTTTTCTAGTGGTTTTGATAGCGACGATAGTTTAGGAAATAGGTCTATAATTACCCAAAACGCTATTATCGATTGAGCCATTTTTAGTTAGCGGAAACACTTTAGCAATTTTAAATGCAGATGGAAAGTAGTTTTTGGCCAGACACTGGTTATATATGAACGTTAAGGACTCGCTAATGACTGGTGCAGCACAACGAAGAATTCTATTACTGATACCATCTAGGCCGTGTGAGTTTGTTGATTTGAGGTTCAAGAGATATTTATAAACGTCTGCAACAGACATTAAAGGAATCTCAGCGGGTATATTTCTGGTGCACTTCTCCTCACAGAATGATGCCAGTGAACTTAAATTACACGATGAGTCTGGTATTGAAGACTTTAGATTCTCTATTTCTGATTGAAAGTATAGGACAGGGTTAACTAGCCCACAGGAATCAAGCTAAGACTATCGTGTCTTACCAGAGTAATTACTTTCTCTCAACCACCCTCACCTCGTAATGTTTTGGACTTGCGACGATCCCTAGCTTGTAATCTAATGGGGGAATACAGCCTGGGGATGGCGGGAGGAACTGGAATTTCTGAAACATGTTGGAAAGAAACAGAAACAGTTCCACCTTTGTTAAGCTCTTCCCCAGACAGACACGCCGTCCAGTACTGAATGGAATCAATTGTTCGGGGTTAATTAAAGTGCCGTTGTTGTCAATGAAACGTTCAGGTCTGAAGCTCAAAGCGTCCTCTCCCCAAGTGGCCTTGTCATGAAGCACAGAGTCCAGGTTTGGCATTATCCAGGTCCCTTTAGGTATGGTATAGCCTCTTAAAGTTGTCTCTTTAGAACACAAGTGGGTCGCAGACAGGGGAACAATGCTGGCCAGACGTTGTGTTTCCATGATGACAGCGTTGAGATATGTCAGTTGATTCTTGTCCTGTATGGTCGGGGTTCGATCTGTGCCCACTTTATCTTTGATCTCTCGATACACCTTTTCTTGTACTTCCGGATTATTTAAGATGTACAGCACACACCAGTACATAGTAATGCTAGTGGTCTCGGTTCCAGCCATAAATAGATCAGACATGATCTTAATTAAATTCTCATCATCCAATGTTGTCGATATTCCTGATTGAATTCGCTTGTTTCTTTCAATTAAATATGCATCAATCAAGTTACCGACATCGTTGGGGTCATCTATTGGTTTCCTTTTTTCCTGCACAATTGTAGCTAGAGCATCAATGATTCCACGAATGCTTGCAGTTAACTTCTTTGCTTTAAAGAAATCTCCTGGGACATACTTAAGCCAGCTTATAAAATGGACCAAACCAATAAATTGTTGGTCACCTACCACAGAGGCCAGTTTATGGATTAAATCCTGGAATTTCCTGTCACTGTACTCGAAGCGATTCCCCATCAGGATGGAACAGATAATGTTAGACGTACTGATGTTTGTCAAAATACCAATATCTGTAGGCTTCCCCTTTAGATCTGCCAGATACTTGATGAAATAAGAAACCTCTTCTTGAATCTTCTCCGCTAGAAGATTCTTTCCCATACCAAACGCTCGGAGGATTGACAAACTGACAGTTCTTTGCTCTTTCCAGTTTTCCACTGGAGAAAATAACTCCCTTTTCAGGTACTCCAGTAGCCTGTGGGAGAGAAAGCTTCAGTAATAAACATGCAAACTATGCTGAGTGTGATAAAGCATAATAGATGCTAAGTGAGATGTGCTTGTATTACGCATAGAAAGAACACGGCTAGCCGATTGATGATTTCTAAAGCCACAGATGATAATTTTAAGATGCAAGCAGCTGTTCAGAAGCTGCCTACTTGCTGTTCTAGGTACCTAGAAAATTACCTTCTTATCAATTTCTCCTCTAGGTTTCCAGAATATTATCTTCCTTTCATTGTTCCTCTAGGTGCCTAGAAAATCACTTTCATTTCACTTGATGCTCTAGGTAGCTATAAAATTTCCTTTATTTCTCTTGCTGCGCTAAATATCTATAAAATTACCTTCATTCTACTTGCTGTTCCAGGTGCCTAGGCAATTAACTTCATTTCACTTCTTTCTTTATGTTTATGTTGTTGTTGTTTTTTTACGCGTGAGCATTTACTATTCGTGTGTCGTAATGTACGAGGGGGCTTCAGATGAAAACCTTGCATATTTATTGTTGAGTTTTGTTTTGTTTTTCTTTTGTTTGGTGAATATATCCTGGAAAATGTACAGAACCAGTGTTTCTATGTATTCACAACTGCGTTCATTGCAAGTTCTCCAGCCTGATAAAGTGCTTGGAATCCGGTAGAAAATCGATTCTGTAGTCAATACTCGGCGTGCCTGACCCGATCGTGAACAGTCTGTCACAGAAGTCACGCCGGGTTGACACATTGAACTCTACTTATACGCATGCTGGACTGGCAGGTAGGCATTACCAAGCTGGACCTTCATTCGCTGATGAATGTCTATAGGTTTCACCCCTTCACTTATCGAAAACGGAAAATAGATAGCTGCTCCCCTTTGGTGCATGTCAAAAGTGGGGCTATCATATTTAAGCTGTCTTTATGGCGTTACATTGTTTGTCTGCGCCGTGTTGTCACGTGCTTAACACTCTTGACATCCTAAACAACAATATTGACAGGTTACAAGACAATGGCTTGGATATTATAATATATATATCACACATTTAAAGTTTTCATGTGAAGCCCCCTCGTAGGAAACCAATGCCACATGTGTTTGTGTTGTTTTTGTCTAACGGTGATTTGTCACCACAACTTGTTCTGTCTTGTTTATCTATTGTGATTTTCAAAGCTGAACTTCTGCAGCTGGCGTTGTTTCTAGTACCCAGGTGGTATGTATATCAAATTACAATCACTATCTCAACTAGAAACATAACCTCTGTGTTAAGAGTCAATGTGTGGTTATGAAATCAGCATTATTGTGATCAATATATTTTCCTTGAAATATTCTTAAAAGTATGTTGTATGTGCATTGTCTATTTAATTTTAGAACGTGCATGAAAACCGCCTTCAAATCCGTTGTTAGACTAGGTCTAGTAACACGTTCATGAACATTGTTAGGATAGGTCTAGTATCACGTTCATGAACATTGTTAGGAAAGGTCTAGTATCACTGCGCTTGGCAACCTCTTGTGGATTTGCCACCATTCTCTGATGATGTGAAGGATATGTTCTATGAGCAGCTAGACTCTGCGATCAAGGCAGTTCCAAAATCCGACTACATTTATATGCTCGGTGATTACAATGCTCGTGTGGGCAAGGACTCGAGTTCATGGCCAGTGTGCCTTGGAAAATACAGCATCGGTCGCATAAATGATAATGGGCAAAGGCTGCTGGAGCATTGCACTAGAAATTACCTATGTATTACAAACTCCTTTTTTAAAACAAAAGAGATGCATAAGGTCACATGGAAACATCCAAGATCCAGCCATTGGCATTGTCAGAGTCTCACATAGAGTCGGTAGAAACATAAAGATAGAAGGGAATTAGATAAGGGGCATAACCCCAATACAAGGGAGACACACTCGAATGCTCGAACAATCGAGAGCCTTCGAGAAGTATAGGTCAGTTCGCCTACAGCTCCGTGAACACGCTGACCGCGTGCCAGGACCTGTTCCACGAAAAGCTCAAGGAGAGTTATAGCCCGTGTCCGATCGAGACACGTTAGAGGGCAGACGCCGACTGGACATCGAACAAGCAACAGGGTGTAACTTAAGGGGGACGTGTTAGATTGAACACAAGTGTATTTAGGAGTGTTACTCACTAGATCGATAGATGATAGAGTTTGTTGTAATGACCATGTATGATTGCTTTATGATTGCTTTGTTATAAACTCCTGTGATGTGCAACTCGAACGTAGCTGGCTGCGAAAATCATTCTTCGCCAGCTTACTGTAAATAAATTATATCAAATAGTATCAGAACGGAGTTTGTTGCCTGTATGAACCCAGGTTTCATTCCCCTAGGTATCTAGGACGGTGACAGGCTATTTGGGGGCCAAGCCGGTTTTGGCAAGCACAAGCTTCAATTTCCCGACAGCTCTTGGTTTTGCCAAGTAAAATATATCAACTTTCGTACATAACAAAGTCTAGAACTTTGCAACTACTATCGTATCATCTATTAATGAGCTATTGTAGTCCCTCTAGAAAAGTATTTACGAATTATGTTCATGAAATTTGACATTGACATGACTGGACAATTACAGTGACAATTACTAATGTTTTTTTGTTTTTTTTTATTCCAACATCAGATTGTTCCGCGAAAGATTGTGTGTATGTAAACTGTTCTCCAGCAGTGGCGAGAAAATAGGGGAACAAAACAACACTACAGCCAAGAAACCAGTAAATAAGATAAGTCCCATTTCATGCTCATTGCATCTCTAAACGATACTCACCATTTTCTTTCATTGATGTAACATTATTTCTATGTATTGCAATTTATGACATATACATGCAAATTGTATGACCATTGAATTTATTCTATAGAAAGGATGAATGTGAATAATTAAGGGATATAACCAATTTGTGTACACCTAAAATTTTTCCAAAGGGATTTAATTACTACAGATTTAACCTCGAGCTCCAGTTGTATCTTCTTGTCTTGAGCCTGCAGTTGCATTTTCTTTTCTTCAGCTTCCATTTGCATCTTCTTTTCTTGAGCCTGCAGTTGCATTTTCTTTTCTTCAGCTTCCATTTGCATCTGCATCTTTTTCTCTTCTCTTTCTGCTTGTATCTTTTTCTCTTCTCTTTCCATTGCTCTTTCTTCTCGTGCAATATTATCTGAATGCGTCTTTTGTGCCCATTCTGAAAGTTTTTCCTCAATATATCCTAACCTAATACCTAATTCAATGCAATGTTCTAATGTTGACATCTTGTACTTTAGTTATTATTTACTTTCTTGAAATTAAATCCCTTTGAAATTAATTTGGGTGTACAAAAGTTGGTTATCCCTCTTAATGTTTACCTTCAAATTTATATGAACAGATTTACTCGGTTATAAGATTAGCATATACATAAAAATCAATACAAAGAAAAATGTTACATCAATGAATGAGGGTGAGTATCGCTTAGGGATGTAATGAGCATGAAATGAAACTCATCTTATTTTCCCTGAGCTTTCGACTGTAGTCTTGTTTTCTCGCCACTGCTGGAGTACAGGTTACATACACGATATTTCGCGGAACAATCTTATGTTGGAATCAAAAAAAAATTAGTAACTGTCAATGTAATTGTCACAGTCATGTCAAATTTCATAAACATTATCATGATTTGAAATATTTTTGTAGAGGGACTACAATAGCTCATTCACAGATAGCTGCAAAGTTTTTAACTTTGTCATGTGTTAAAGTTGATATATTTTTTTTTACTTGGCAAAACCAAGAGCTGTTCTGAAAAGTACTGCTTATGATTGCCAAAACCGGCGCTTGCCCCCAAATAGCCTGTCACCGTCCTAGATCTCTAGGGGATTGAAACTCGGGCTCATACAGGCAATAAACTCCGTTCAGATACAATCTAGCATCATTTATTTACATGTATATTACAGTACGCTGGCGAAGCGAGTTTTCACAAGCCAGCAATCAGCAAATTGCGTATCACAGGAGTTTACAATGAACATGATTAACACAACAACGCTAGCAGCTACCTAAACATATGTATAAGACCCCTAAATACAATTGGGTCTACTATCAAGTCCCCTTAAGGTAAGCCCTGTTGCTTCCTCGATGTCCAGTCCGTGTCTCCTTCCAAACGTGTCGCAATCCGACACGGGTGGTAACTCTCTCTGAGTTTTTCTCGTGGACCCCGCAATCGGCGGGCCCCATCAGTGTCCACGGGGCTGTGGACACACTGACCGGTCCTTCGAGAAGGCTCTGGATTATTCGAGCCTTCGAGTGACACGGTTCTTTCCCTTTAGCTGGAGTTCTATCCCTTCGCCAGTATCTCTTACTTTTATGTTGGTACCGTCCCTATGTGAGGCTGTGACAAACAGGAAATAACAGAAAGAGAAATATATTAGATGCAAGGGCAGTGCCCAATTTAAGTATAAACACAGATCATAAAGCAGTCGTTGCCACCATAAGAACCATCAGTAGAAGGAAGCAAAGAGCAGGTAAATACATGCCGTGCATCAGTAAACTTAAAAAACCTTAAAGACGTGGCAGTAAGGGAACATTATGAGAAAGAACTAACTGAAATCTTTGTAAAATTACCAATAGAAAGAAACACAGTGGAAGAAGAATGGGAGATGTTCAAATCAAGCATTTTAAATACTGCAAAGATAACATGTGGAGCCACGAAAAAACGCAAAACACGGATACAGAAAATAACAAGTTGGTGGAAAGCAGAGTTAAAGAAAGCGGTAAAAGACAAAAAGGAAAAATAAAAAAAGTGGTTGAAGAGCAAACGGGAATGTGATTACATAGAATATAGAATAGCGAGAAAACATATGAATACAATAGTAAAGAGGGGAAAACAAAAAGACTAGGAAGAGTATGGAGAAACCAGCAATAAAAACTACAAGAAGGCAACTAGAAACTTCTACAAAAAGATAAGTGCAATGCGAACCAGAGGAGACCCCTTTGACCCAACTGAAATAATTAACAGCGAAAATGGAGAACCAAAAAGTGACAAACACAAATCCTAATAAGATGGAAGCGGTATTTCGAACAACTTCTCAACATCTTATCAGATTTCACAGGAATTCAATAAACCTACACAGATGCCACCGAAGAACTAGAACCAGACATACTAAAAGAAGAAATTATAGAAGCCGTAAGATTAGCCCCATTGAACAAATCACCGGGACAAGATGAAATACCAAATTAACTAATTAAAGTACCAAGAGAAGTAGGAACAGCATGGCTACATAGACTATTCAACCATGTTTGGATAAAACAACAGACACCACGAGACTGGGGAAATGCCATAATTATCCCAATTTGGAAAAACAAAGGCAGCAAAAGAGACTGGACACAATGCAAAGGCATTTCACTGTTGAATCATACTGGGAAAATATTTTGCAAAATTATTGAGAAAAGATTACGAACTACTATAGAACCCCAGCTAAGCGAAACACAACTTGGATTTAGGAAAAACAAAAAATTCACAGATGCTATTTTTGCTCTTAGACAACTTATAGAAAACTCAATTGAATTCAATGAAACACTCTACTTAGCCTTTGTCGACCAAGACAAGGCATTTGATAGAGTAGATAGAAACAAGCTGTGGGAAATCCTTAAACAATATGGAGTGAGTACACATCTAACAAACCTATGTAAAAGCTTATACAACAACAGTGAATGCATAGTGAGAGAAACTGGAGGACACTCAGAACCCTTCACCATAAGATCTGGAGTACGACAAGGTTGTGTCCTGTCCCCTCTCTTGTTCATAACATATATAGATAACTTATGTAAAGAAACCAGCCAAACAGAGGCCGCAAGAATACCGCATGATGAGAACACAGAAGAAGAACCATCTGCAATTCTAACCATTAGAGATCTCCTGTTTGCGGACGACCAAGTAAGTACTAATAGCAAAATCAGAAGCTGAATTACAAGACCACATGAATAGTCTAAACGAAATGTTTAGGGAACATAACATGACAATTAGCACAAGTAAAACAGAGGTAATGACTATAACTAAAGAAGAAACAACAACAACAATTCACCTAAGCGAACATCCCTTGAAACAGGTCAAGAGTTTCAAGTACCTAGGAAGTATAATATCATCAGATGGCAGATCAGAAGTAGATGCAATAAGGCAAACCAACTCATTGGACAAATGGCACCAATCAATCTATCAATCAATGAAGGTTGGCTGCAATGGATCTCCAACACGGTCTGTCCCTTGCCTTGACTGTACATTCTGTCAGGCTGAGGTTCCTCCATCTCTTGATGTTATCTCCCCACTTGTGTCGTTGTCTACCTCTTGCTCGCTTGCCCTCAACCTTGCCTTTCAGTATGGTTTTTATAAGAGTATCATGTCTTTTAACAAGGCCAAAATATTTCACTTGCCTTCTCTTTATTTCTTTCGTCAACTCTCTCTCTCTTCATTCCCAGTTTTCCTTGAACCTCTGCATTTGATTGTTTTTGTTTCCATGAAATACGACATATTCGTCTGTATATCCACATCTCCAGGGCTTCCATGCGACTATCTAGTTGCTTTTTCAATGTCCAGGCTTCCGCGCTATACAATGGTACCAATACTAAAGAACAAACATGTATCAGTAACTACTAAGAAAGCACTTTACAACACAATCTTCATACCAACTCTATGTTACCAATGCCAAAACTGGACAATGACAGAAAAAGAGAAATTAAAAATAACAACAACAGAAATGAGATTCCTGAGAAGAACACTCAACGTTTTAAGAAGAGATAAGATCAGAAATGAAGTAATCAGGACTAAAGTGGGGGTTATACCAGCACTAGATTTTATTAGAAAGCAGCAAGTCAAATGGTTTGGCCATGCAAGTAGGTTAACACTCAACAGCATACCACAACAAGCAATGATGTACCGACCAGATGGAAATAGAGGAAGAGACCGACCACGTAAACGTTGGACGGAGGGAATAGCAGAGTCCATGGGAATATCGATATATGAGGCCCATAATCAGGCACTCTCACGATGTTTATACTTCACCTCGACACCGCAAGGTACAAAAGGAACATGACGAGATGAGATGATGAAATCCATACATTAGAAACATTCAAGTCCATATATCAGTAACATATCAGTCCATACATTAGAGCTGCATACTCCACTCGTCAGATGCGCACACCTGGGATATGTTTCCGCGGATTAAGTTGTATATTCTGTGATGTTGGATTTATTTCTGTCTACATGCTCTCTTTGCCACGGCGGCGCTAAATCTAATATATGTCTGCCATCGGTCTTCTTCTGTTACAGTTTGACCCAGGCGGTGCTGTGGCGCTCGAAACGGGAATGTGATTACATAGAATATAGAATAGCGAGAAAACATATGAATACAATAGTAAAGAGGGGAAAACAAAAAGACTAGGAAGAGTATGGAGAAACCAGCAATAAAAACTACAAGAAGGCAACTAGAAACTTCTACAAAAAGATAAGTGCAATGCGAACCAGAGGAGACCCCTTTGACCCAACTGAAATAATTAACAGCGAAAATGGAGAACCAAAAAGTGACAAACACAAATCCTAATAAGATGGAAGCGGTATTTCGAACAACTTCTCAACATCTTATCAGATTTCACAGGAATTCAATAAACCTACACAGATGCCACCGAAGAACTAGAACCAGACATACTAAAAGAAGAAATTATAGAAGCCGTAAGATTAGCCCCATTGAACAAATCACCGGGACAAGATGAAATACCAAATTAACTAATTAAAGTACCAAGAGAAGTAGGAACAGCATGGCTACATAGACTATTCAACCATGTTTGGATAGAACAACAGACACCACGAGACTGGGGAAATGCCATAATTATCCCAATTTGGAAAAACAAAGGCAGCAAAAGAGACTGGACACAATGCAAAGGCATTTCACTGTTGAATCATACTGGGAAAATATTTTGCAAAATTATTGAGAAAAGATTACGAACTACTATAGAACCCCAGCTAAGCGAAACACAACTTGGATTTAGGAAAAACAAAAAATGCACAGATGCTATTTTTGCTCTTAGACAACTTATAGAAAACTCAATTGAATTCAATGAAACACTCTACTTAGCCTTTGTCGACCAAGACAAGGCATTTGATAGAGTAGATAGAAACAAGCTGTGGGAAATCCTTAAACAATATGGAGTGAGTACACATCTAACAAACCTATGTAAAAGCTTATACAACAACAGTGAATGCATAGTGAGAGAAACTGGAGGACACTCAGAACCCTTCACCATAAGATCTGGAGTACGACAAGGTTGTGTCCTGTCCCCTCTCTTGTTCATAACATATATAGATAACTTATGTAAAGAAACCAGCCAAACAGAGGCCGCAAGAATACCGCATGATGAGAACACAGAAGAAGAACCATCTGCAATTCTAACCATTAGAGATCTCCTGTTTGCGGACGACCAAGTAAGTACTAATAGCAAAATCAGAAGCTGAATTACAAGACCACATGAATAGTCTAAACGAAATGTTTAGGGAACATAACATGACAATTAGCACAAGTAAAACAGAGGTAATGACTATAACTAAAGAAGAAACAACAACAACAATTCACCTAAGCGAACATCCCTTGAAACAGGTCAAGAGTTTCAAGTACCTAGGAAGTATAATATCATCAGATGGCAGATCAGAAGTAGATGCAATAAGGCAAACCAACTCATTGGACAAATGGCACCAATCAATCTATCAATCAATGAAGGTTGGCTGCAATGGATCTCCAACACGGTCTGTCCCTTGCCTTGACTGTACATTCTGTCAGGCTGAGGTTCCTCCATCTCTTGATGTTATCTTCCACTTGTGTCGTTGTCTACCTCTTGCTCGCTTGCCCTCAACCTTGCCTTTCAGTATGGTTTTTATAAGAGTATCATGTCTTTTAACAAGGCCAAAATATTTCACTTGCCTTCTCTTTATTTCTTTCGTCAACTCTCTTCATTCCCAGTTTTCCTTGAACCTCTGCATTTGATTGTTTTTGTTTCCATGAAATACGACATATTCGTCTGTATATCCACATCTCCAGGGCTTCCATGCGACTATCTAGTTGCTTTTTCAATGTCCAGGCTTCCGCGCTATACAATGGTACCAATACTAAAGAACAAACATGTATCAGTAACTACTAAGAAAGCACTTTACAACACAATCTTCATACCAACTCTATGTTACCAATGCCAAAACTGGACAATGACAGAAAAAGAGAAATTAAAAATAACAACAACAGAAATGAGATTCCTGAGAAGAACACTCAACGTTTTAAGAAGAGATAAGATCAGAAATGAAGTAATCAGGACTAAAGTGGGGGTTATACCAGCACTAGATTTTATAAGAAAGCAGCAAGTCAAATGGTTTGGCCATGCAAGTAGGTTAACACTCAACAGCATACCACAACAAGCAATGATGTACCGACCAGATGGAAATAGAGGAAGAGACCGACCACGTAAACGTTGGACGGAGGGAATAGCAGAGTCCATGGGAATATCGATATATGAGGCCCATAATCAGGCACTCTCACGATGTTTATACTTCACCTCGACACCGCAAGGTACAAAAGGAACATGACGAGATGAGATGATGAAATCCATACATTAGAAACATTCAAGTCCATATATCAGTAACATATCAGTCCATACATTAGAGCTGCATACTCCACTCGTCAGATGCGCACACCTGGGATATGTTTCCGCGGATTAAGTTGTATATTCTGTGATGTTGGATTTATTTCTGTCTACATGCTCTCTTTGCCACGGCGGCGCTAAATCTAATATATGTCTGCCATCGGTCTTCTTCTGTTACAGTTTGACCCAGGCGGTGCTGTGGCGCTCGAAACGGGAATGTGATTACATAGAATATAGAATAGCGAGAAAACATATGAATACAATAGTAAAGAGGGGAAAACAAAAAGACTAGGAAGAGTATGGAGAAACCAGCAATAAAAACTACAAGAAGGCAACTAGAAACTTCTACAAAAAGATAAGTGCAATGCGAACCAGAGGAGACCCCTTTGACCCAACTGAAATAATTAACAGCGAAAATGGAGAACCAAAAAGTGACAAACACAAATCCTAATAAGATGGAAGCGGTATTCGAACAACTTCTCAACATCTTATCAGATTTCACAGGAATTCAATAAACCTACACAGATGCCACCGAAGAACTAGAACCAGACATACTAAAAGAAGAAATTATAGAAGCCGTAAGATTAGCCCCATTGAACAAATCACCGGGACAAGATGAAATACCAAATTAACTAATTAAAGTACCAAGAGAAGTAGGAACAGCATGGCTACATAGACTATTCAACCATGTTTGGATAGAACAACAGACACCACGAGACTGGGGAAATGCCATAATTATCCCAATTTGGAAAAAACAAAGGCAGCAAAAGAGACTGGACACAATGCAAAGGCATTTCACTGTTGAATCATACTGGGAAAATATTTTGCAAAATTATTGAGAAAAGATTACGAACTACTATAGAACCCCAGCTAAGCGAAACACAACTTGGATTTAGGAAAAACAAAAAATGCACAGATGCTATTTTGCTCTTAGACAACTTATAGAAAACTCAATTGAATTCAATGAAACACTCTACTTAGCCTTTGTCGACCAAGACAAGGCATTTGATAGAGTAGATAGAAACAAGCTGTGGGAAATCCTTAAACAATATGGAGTGAGTACACATCTAACAAACCTATGTAAAAGCTTATACAACAACAGTGAATGCATAGTGAGAGAAACTGGAGGACACTCAGAACCCTTCACCATAAGATCTGGAGTACGACAAGGTTGTGTCCTGTCCCCTCTCTTGTTCATAACATATATAGATAACTTATGTAAAGAAACCAGCCAAACAGAGGCCGCAAGAATACCGCATGATGAGAACACAGAAGAAGAACCATCTGCAATTCTAACCATTAGAGATCTCCTGTTTGCGGACGACCAAGTAAGTACTAATAGCAAAATCAGAAGCTGAATTACAAGACCACATGAATAGTCTAAACGAAATGTTTAGGGAACATAACATGACAATTAGCACAAGTAAAACAGAGGTAATGACTATAACTAAAGAAGAAACAACAACAACAATTCACCTAAGCGAACATCCCTTGAAACAGGTCAAGAGTTTCAAGTACCTAGGAAGTATAATATCATCAGATGGCAGATCAGAAGTAGATGCAATAAGGCAAACCAACTCATTGGACAAATGGCACCAATCAATCTATCAATCAATGAAGGTTGGCTGCAATGGATCTCCAACACGGTCTGTCCCTTGCCTTGACTGTACATTCTGTCAGGCTGAGGTTCCTCCATCTCTTGATGTTATCTCCCCACTTGTGTCGTTGTCTACCTCTTGCTCGCTTGCCCTCAACCTTGCCTTTCAGTATGGTTTTTATAAGAGTATCATGTCTTTTAACAAGGCCAAAATATTTCACTTGCCTTCTCTTTATTTCTTTCGTCAACTCTCTCTCTTCATTCCCAGTTTTCCTTGAACCTCTGCATTTGATTGTTTTTGTTTCCATGAAATACGACATATTCGTCTGTATATCCACATCTCCAGGGCTTCCATGCGACTATCTAGTTGCTTTTTCAATGTCCAGGCTTCCGCGCTATACAATGGTACCAATACTAAAGAACAAACATGTATCAGTAACTACTAAGAAAGCACTTTACAACACAATCTTCATACCAACTCTATGTTACCAATGCCAAAACTGGACAATGACAGAAAAAGAGAAATTAAAAATAACAACAACAGAAATGAGATTCCTGAGAAGAACACTCAACGTTTTAAGAAGAGATAAGATCAGAAATGAAGTAATCAGGACTAAAGTGGGGGTTATACCAGCACTAGATTTTATTAGAAAGCAGCAAGTCAAATGGTTTGGCCATGCAAGTAGGTTAACACTCAACAGCATACCACAACAAGCAATGATGTACCGACCAGATGGAAATAGAGGAAGAGACCGACCACGTAAACGTTGGACGGAGGGAATAGCAGAGTCCATGGGAATATCGATATATGAGGCCCATAATCAGGCACTCTCACGATGTTTATACTTCACCTCGACACCGCAAGGTACAAAGGAACATGACGAGATGAGATGATGAAATCCATACATTAGAAACATTCAAGTCCATATATCAGTAACATATCAGTCCATACATTAGAGCTGCATACTCCACTCGTCAGATGCGCACACCTGGGATATGTTTCCGCGGATTAAGTTGTATATTCTGTGATGTTGGATTTATTTCTGTCTACATGCTCTCTTTGCCACGGCGGCGCTAAATCTAATATATGTCTGCCATCGGTCTTCTTCTGTTACAGTTTGACCCAGGCGGTGCTGTGGCGCTCGAAACACAACTGCAGGCTATTTGGAATCAGGCCGCCTTGCTCTCATACAATTGTATAAGTGCCAGTTGTTCAGAAAGCAATGGCAAACAATTGAATGCAAATATCCAATAATGCTGTGATAGATGAATATTATACACGGAATTCAGTTCACTGGAATGTATGAACGCCTTGATCGCATCAATGGTTGAATACTGTGTCCTGTTAAGTACATAACATACAACCTAAGCTAGTGTTAATAAGTGGTAAGTTATAGAAAATATAAATATGTACAAGCCTGATCATTGAAAAAAGGTGGCCTGTCGGAGAAAACATCCGCTTTCTTGACAAAGGCTTCGTTGATGACGTCGTAGCCGTTGAGTACAACCACCAGAGTTCCCGCCATGTACAGGCTGTCAGACACAAGTGTTTGAACGTCACTGATTTTGTTGTTGGTGGTTACGTTAGAACATGTCATTGAAACGTGGGTGGCAATTGTGTTTAAAATATTTATAGAAGGTGAATTTAGTTATGTCAAGAACCGACATCACAGCATTCGGGACATTCCCAAACGTGCTCCGTCTTCATCTTCAACAACCAGCAAAGAGTCCCAATACTATTGGTACATGGCCTTATCTCGGAGAAATGAGCGTCGGCCAGACCCCTCTGGCTACTCCCCTCTGGCCACTCCCAGTCGCACCAATCTATCCAGACACTAACCATGTATATGTTCTTACACACTATACACACGATTACAAAGGGCCCTGACCATATCTGCCTTATCGTGCACCAATATGCCACCCAGAGTTGCATATCCTGCCAGTTTTAAGATCTAATCAACACACCAGCATGTCATGTGGAAAATTTCCATCGGATCTTCTCTATCTGAGATGTTTTAATGTCATGTTGATGTAATTATTGCGTGTTACTCATGGTGTAAGGATAAGTGTTACCCCTGGTCAGATCACGCCTCAGGTTAGACTGTGTCTTATGCTGGTGCCCTTCTGGTCAACCGACAGGTATTGAATCATGACCAGAAGACAAGGAAGCTACAGGATTAGCTCGGCATCATTAGCAGTTGAAGAGGTGCATCAGGGACATTGGCCAGTCAGAAGGAAGTTGCTTTGACATTATACATTCAAAGGGGTTATACAAAAAAGGGGGTATGGGGTCTCCGGCATTGGTAGTGCCTTTGGTAAGGAGTTACCTGCAAAGCGTTGTGGAACGTAATGAGCACGGCAAGGCACGTAGATCGCCCTGGTCATCCACTGCACCTGTATTCGTATCCAGTCGTCTTGACTTGTCTTGCCACTGGACTCAGACGGACTCAGGCGAGAGAGTGAGGTCGACGAATTGCGCAACTCACTTTGATCCAATTCATCGACGAAGTCATTCTTCATCCAACGTCATATATCACCTTCAAGCCCTGTGGCGATGGGCGAGCGGCAGGCGAAGGTACGCTGGCAGCCGTAGTCGCAGACCCGCACACAGTCTTCTACTGACCGGAGCAGCATTGGGATTCGGCAGCCCCTTGAGCAACTGAACAGCCCTCTATAGGAACACACTGCTCACCTCCATTGCATGAGGAAGGGGCTAGAAATGATGCCCTAAACATTGTCTGCTCCATCATTACCTAACCAGCTAGCCGCGGCTGGTGGGTACCCTATCCTGCCGTCGGCATACAAACAAAGAAAATACAGGTAAAGCAAAAAGAGCAAACCATATTCCCTTAACAATCGGAACTTGGAATGTACGCACCCTACTTGATAGAGATGGCGCGTCGGGTCCAAAGAGACGAACAGGCCTGATTGGGAGAGAGCTGGGCAGGTACAATATCGACATTGCAGCCCTGGGCGAGACACGACTTGCAGAAGAAGGCCAAATCTGTGAAGTAGGTGCCGGCTACACATTTTTCTGGAGTGGAAGGAAAAGCGAGAAAAGACGCCAATCCGGTATGGGATTTGCCGTTAATTCGGCCCTGGTTAGCAAACTAGCTGGATTTCCAAATTCTATCAACTACAGGCGTATTACCATTAAGTTGACCCTGCTGAATGGAAAGAAGCATGCAACCATTGTGAGTGTCTACGCACCAACTATGACCAATGAAGATGATGTCAAGAACAAGTTCTATGAGGACCTGCACAATGTATTAACATCTGTTCCCAAAGGAGACAAACTTATACTCCTTGGGGATTTCAATGCCAGAGTAGACACGGACACCACCTCTTGGAGTGGCATTATTGGAAAGCATGGAGTCAGAAATTGTAACAGCAATTTACTCCTCCTCCTTCAGACATGTGCCGAACACGATCTCCTTATTACCAACACAATTTTCCGTCTTCCCATGAGAAATACGACAACGTGGATGCACCCTCGCTCGAAACACTGGCACCTCATTGACTATGTCATCGTCTGGAGGAGTGACGGACAAGACGTTCGGGTGGCAAAATCCATGTGTGGTGCCGAATGTTGGACAGACCATCGTCTCATTATCTAGAAAATAAACATACACATCAAACCACCACTGCGTCCTTAAGGGTTAAAAATGCAAAAAAAATCTAAATGTCACCCGCCTAAACAGCAAAACATTGCAGCTGTCGTTTAAAAATATTCTGGAAGACCTCCTCAAGCCCAATGCTCCAGCTAAACAGGATGCAGAAACAGAGTGGGGAGCCCTAAAGGATATAATTTGCAATACTGCTATGGAAATCCTGGATCCAGGCGCCCCCCCCCCCCCCCCCCCCAATCGAAAGCATAAAGACAGGTTTGATGAAAATGGCGACGACATCAACCAATTGCTGGCCGAGAAACATCTTCTCCTTAAGGCACATTTTAATGACCCGAAATCAACATAAAAAAGATGCCTTCAAGAACATTCATAGAGTAGTGCAGCAGAAACTTCGGCACATGCGGGACTCCTGGCTGAGCAGCAAAGCTGATGAAATTCAAGGCTTTGCTGACAGACATGATATGAAAAACTTCTACGACTCACTGAAAGCGGTCTATGGTCCTACATCACCAGACGTAGTTCCCCTCCTCAGTGCAGATTGGGGGGGGGGGAACATTGGTCACCGATAAGACAGAAATCCTTCAACGCTGGGCAGAGCATTTCAGCAACATCTTAAATGCAACTCTCTTCTTCGATGATGAAACCATCAACTGCCTTCCTCAGGTTCCCACTCATGATACACTTGATGACTTGCCAACCATAGTGGAACTAAACAAAGCCATCCAGCAACTCTCCAGCGGCAAGTCACCTGGTCCTGTCTCCATCCCAGCAGAGATATACAAGGCAGGTGGGCCGGTCCTAACAGAGCAGCTTCACCATGTTTTTACAAACATATGGGTGAACGAGACCATGCCACAAGATTTCAAGGACGCGTCAATAGTCCACCTTTACAAACGTAAAGGAAACCGCCAATCCTGTGACAACCACCGAGGCATCTCCTTGCTTTAAATTGCAGGGAAGATACTCGCCAGAATTCTTCTCAATCGCCTCACGTCCCATCTCGATCAAGGTCTTCTTCCTGAGAGTCAATGTGGCTTCAGAAAATAATGAGGAACTGTTGACATGATTTTCGCTGCAAGGCAGCTGCAAGATAAATATCAGGAAGGAACAGAACTCTGAAATTTTCTCCACTTTCATTGACCTTACCAAGGCTTTTGATAGTCAGCAGGGAAGGACTGTGGAAGATTATGGCAAAATATGGCTGTCCACGAAAGTTTGTCCAAATAGTGCGAATATTCCATGATGGTATGCAGGCGAGAGTACAGGAAAATGGTGAACTGTCTGAGCCCTTTCCTGTCACCAATGGGGGAAGCAAGGATATGTCCTGGCACCAACACTGTTCAGCCTCATGTTTTCAGCTATGTTGACGAATGCCTTCGAGAACAACGACATTGGAATAGACATCAACTACAGCATGGATGGAAAGTTGTTCAATCTCAGAAGGCTGAAAGCTAAAACCAAAATTAACAGCGACACCGTCAGAGAGCTCCTGTTTGCTGATGATTGTGCTCTGTATGCCAACTCAGAGGCAGACATGCAGCACAATGTTTAAACTTTCTCACATGCCTGTGCCAACTTTGGGCTCAATATCAACTTGGAGAAGACTGTAGTTATGTACCAACCAGCTCCAGGGAATAATCACACTGTGCCGAATATCAAAGTGAATGGTCATAAACTAAGTGTTGTTGATAAATTCACCTATCTTGGCAGCACTGTGTCACAAGCTGCCACAATTGATGACGAAGTGAATACAAGAATCTCCCAGGCCAGCGCGGCCTTTGGCAGACTGTACAAGAATGTATGGGACAGAAATGGACTAAGCCTGCAAACAAAGCTGAAAGTCTACAAAGCAGTTGTACTATCCACATTGCTATATGCTTGTGATACATGGACTCTTTATCAGCGACATGCTAGGAAATTAAACCACTTCCACACAGTCTGCCTTAGAAAGCTACTGAAGATTAAATGGCAAGACAAGATCCCAGACACTGAAGTCATATAAAGAGCGTCCATGCCCAGTATCCTCACACTACTAATGAAGAATCAGAATCGCTGGGCTGGTCACTTGACTCGCATGACAGATCACAGGCTCCCTAACCGAATTTTTTACTGCGAGTTGCGTGGTGGTAAAGGCTCCCAATGGGGCCAGAGGAAACGCTTTAATGATACTCTCAAAATTTCACTGAATGCTTTTGGAATTCATCATGACACCTGGGAGACTGCAGCCAGAGACGGAAAATATTGGCGTGCACCATTACGCAAGGGTGATGTCATGTGTGAGATAACCAGGACTGCAAGAGCTGTGAAGAAAAGGCAGGACAGAAAAACCACTGCAGGAAATCCTCCTCCAGAAACGTCAAGCATTCTTTGTTCACATTTTCAAAGAACATTTCGTGCCAAAATAGGCCTTATCAGACATCTTAGAACTCCCGGCTCCATACTTTCAACCCCACTGGATGAAATGAATGGTATACATCATTCTTGATGGAGAAACGACAAACAATCAAAACAACCACGCAGTCCAAACATCAAGACCGTCTGTCATTTTTTTTTAGGTATTTCAGCAGGCAGATACTATATACTGAAATACCCAGGGGACATGTTAGACAGGGATCTGTGTGGGTAACGATATCTCCAAGCCTTTATCTCCGCTTTGTGTATCCTATGATACTAACCCTGTCCTAGTTTGTCAAACTTAGTTTACGCTTCATACTAGTTCTGTGTGCTAAGTGGTAAAAGGGGTTCGTATCGAAGGTTAGTGGCAGGGTTTTAATACAGGGGAGACTGGCAAAGATACCACATTTAGTCTGAGAATCAACGAATCAAAGAAAAAAGAATGGGGGGGGGGGGGGGGGGGGGGGGGGGGGGCAGCTGAGTGGTCTCTAGGTATGGTGTCCGCGTCGAGGGCTGAAGGTCCCGGGTTCAAGCCCGGTGAGTGCCGGGATTTTTTCATGTGGACCTCTAGTAACAAAACTTCCCCTGGTCTCTGAGTAGTGAGATCGGACGCCCGTGTGTATTGTTGCGCACGTAAAACATCCCTTGGCAGTTGAAAATCGAAAAAGAGTAGCCCAGACAAAATGTCGAGTTAAAATCTACCCAATGTATGTCAGGATCCTCGCCGGTGCTACGGAATTTGTGCACTGAGCTGAGATTCTCTGGACTCAGGCTTGAGTTAGGAGTAGAACGGAGCACGTATGGGTTACAGCCGTGAACCGTGATGTTGATCCGTCGACTAAACTAAACTAAACAGTCTGAGAATGGAGGTGGAGGAACTTACGGCGGTGTTCGAGGGGGGGGGGGGGGGGGGGATAACAGGACGCGCATGTCGTGATTGTAACGAACTCATAAAGTATGATGAGAAAGGTACAGACAGGCATGCTTCTGAACATGTCCGCACATTGCAGGGACACACCAACATTTGCTCCATATTGTCTTGACGTACACCAAGATGTTGTGGCACTTTATGTCTTACCTACTGTTGCCAGATACGTGGGCTCCAAAAGGAGGACATAATAAGACAAAATTGAGGACAAGGGAGGGCATAATAAGACAAAACAGGAGGACATAATAAGACAAAAAGGAGGACAAAGGAGGACATATCGAATGTTTCATTTAAATCGTTCCAGAATAAACCCACAATCAGTACGATTTTATTACAATAGCTGCCAATAAATTGTTTATCACAACAGGTGGTTGGTTTACAGAAAGAAAATATTCTTTCAAAGCAGTAAACAGCCTCAACAGCCTCTCAACAGCTGGAAACAAACTGAGCCATCTAGTTTTAGAGTGATAGAGTAGTTGCTGATAGTTAATGTTGAGATAGTCACACAAATCCTTTAAAGTTTCTGTTCTGACAGTGTATATAGAAAAGTAATTTAATATCTTCATGACAATAGATTCAACGTCAGTCAGCATTAAATCTGCACCGTGTTGGATGCAGTTGTGCAGAACATTGGCAGAACATCAAACGCCTACTAATGGTTTGTTCAAGGCTTCCTTCAAATGCGAGAACACATTTCTACCTTCGCTTCTGTTAATGCCTCCAAAATTCACATTGACATTGTCACCAACAAAAGCAAGACATTTGGAGTACAAATCATGTTTTTGTAGTGTTCTCAAAATATACTGTGATATAGTTTCTGGGGTTTCATTTTGTGTGTTGTCTAACTCGAGAATCTTAGTTTGGATTCCACCTGCTTTCCAGCCAAAGTACTGAAAAAACGATCAGAAATATTTTCTGCGAACCGTGATTACTAGCATTTGTCGAAAGGTCGAAACATGAAATACCACTTACAGATTTATCCAATTCTTCAACAGTGTGGGGGGGCCAATCACCTGCTTTATTATTGCTTCAGTCTTTGCTTTTGCACAAGCAATATTTTTAGCAATTTCTGAATCTTCAAATAATGTCTGCATCAAACCAGCTGTGCAGGTCATCCAGTTGTAAAACTGATAATAACAAACTGTATGAAATGCCAAAGTTGCTTCAGCTGCATGTGCTTTCAACAACACATTTGAGAACTTAGGCTGAAGAAAAACAGACGTCAATGTGCTAGATGACACGGACACTTTGATTAGGTTTCAATGTCTCTCACTGTCAACATGGCGCTCCAAGTCAGTAGCTCCTTTGTTGGCAACGGACAAGAAACTATCGCAAATCGTACACTTTGCCTCATTCTCGTTGCGTCCTTCACCGAAACATGGCAACTTAATTTTCATAGTGTTCGAGAATTTGCATTTTCTCTTTGTAGAAGCCATTTTCAGAAACATAGACTGCAAAAATTACAAATTAAAAAAAAAAAACTTTTAGTGGCGGCTCAGCTACCGGAACCGGAAATATCATTAACATTTTGACCATAGAGACTACAGCATTGTTAGTGTTGCCGAATAGAGCAACAGATATACAAATAATTAGTGTTTCACATTTGGTATAAATAGGAAAATTAAATAAATATTATTAAGGAATGGGTTTTAATAAAGAATGTAAACACACGGTAGAGCAGTGGTTCTCAACCATTTTTTGGCCCATGCAATCCTTTACCATATGTTCAGAACATCATTCCCCCCCCCCCCTTCAAATTTCCTCCCTATAAATACCCCCCCCCCCCCCATTGTTACACAGTATGCATAAAAATTGAAGCTTAATTTAATAACACATACTAGAACAAGTCTAGACATCTACATATAACGTGATTTGTAGGTCTACTTATGTTATAAAACGAACTTCATTAGGGCGAGAAGTACAGAACCGTAAAAATAAAGAGATAAAAACAATATCAAGTAATTGGTTCTTGTATTAATGCGATCTTGAAATAATCTTAATTCCCCCCCCCCCCCCGGAAACCCTAAAATTCCCCCATGGGGGGGGGGGGTTTGAGGATCCCCACCGGTTGAGAACCACTGCGGTAGAGTGTAGATACATTGTAATTTGTAAAAACAATACATAAAAAATGATAACATAGATTTTTTAAAAGTCGGACATTTTAAAGGTTTGTAGCTTTGCCTGCCGGACGGAGGACATTAGGCTAAAAAGGAGGGCATGTCCTCTCTTTACCGGACGCCTGGCAACCCTAGTTTTACCTCAAGATGTCCCCAGTTGCTTGAACTTGATTGAGATCTACCCCTTAAAAGGTGATGCGTGACGAAGAAAGTGAGCGAAACTCTACAATATCTTAAACAAAGCAATCTGGTTTCTTCTTCTTCTTTGCGTTCATCCGGAGTATTTGTTTTTTTTTTCAGATGTAATTGCTGCGTGTCTGTGTGTCTGGTTAGGCACCCTTGGGTCGAAACCCTCAGGCCAACACATCCGACATTTAGCGTGCATTTTTGACCAGGTTAGCATTCCTGGGAGACTCTCACTTTTGTGGTACTGTCCACCTCCCAGCTGGTCAAGTTGGAACAGTCGAAGACTCCACGGTCCTCCCTCAAATGAAGGCAGGGACAGTCCATAGCATTTTCCGCCATCCTGGGTGGCTTCCATAATTGCAGAGCCGACACATAACGCTCTGGTGCTGGGCTCACCGAGGGGAATCGTCACGTCCTGCTCATGGCTGCTTTAATTCCTCACTTCAATATATTGGGCATTTCGTTCGCCCCGGGCCGTTTATAAATAGCTTTGTGTCTAAGAAATTGGAAGCAAACACTTGGCCATGTCAAACGTTACAGTGGTTTGGAAATAACAATGAAGGATGGTGAGTTTCGTGGGAGAAGAGTTTGGGTAGATCGACACAAAGACAGATACAGGACATCGCAGACAGGTTGGACAAGTGGATACATGAGGCATGAGAACTGGCCAGGGATTTAGACTTCGCCGGATCGCAATGAGAGCCATGTTGTTGTTGTTTTTTTTCAACGATATAACCAGCTTCATGATGGTGACATAAAAATCTGGCCATCTTCCCTGGCTGGCCTGATGATGTGCATACATTGTATGACATGATGGCCATGTCCCCCACACATAATGACATAAAGACGATCTTCCATAATGTATGACATAAAGACCATGTTCCCCACTGTCATGGAATCACTGTGTATTAACCAGATTATGACAATACAGACAGTCTGATTTATAGCATGTTTTCAAGGCCACAATTGTTTTTAACCGGTACAGAAAAACAAGTAGGCGCGAGATGAAGGGAACACACTGGGTGTTGGTTGTCATGACAAGGAAAGACAACTCTTGCATTGATTAAACCAAAGGGACATGAGATTTCTGGAAATAGTTAGTGCCCTTGAGGACAAACAAGGGAGAGAACTTGTTCTGAAATGGACAATCTGTCCCTGGAACATCTGAGGTATTGACTTCAAAAAACTTCACTGGAACACTCACGGCTCTGTGACAAAAACAAGACTTGGGTACATTAGTGTAGCTCCGACAGTTGAAGTAGGCAGAAGTGATAGTTGGCTCGATCCGTGTTGAATAGAATCGCATGTGTTCGGTTTTGCTTAACGTGTGTCTTTTGTGGCAAATTGTGTATTCGATTCAGAGGTTGAGTCAGGACGGCATAAGGTATTTCCTAAATCGCCTTTAGATGTAAATAATATAGGAATAATCTAGTGTTTGATAGAACTAGAGCTTTAACATAGTGTTGTTATGTGGTGGTTAGGTATTCAAGGAGTGTCGGCGCCAGTAGGCACCCGCATTGTTAAACTTAACTAGTGTGAAGAAGTCAATTAGGCTCCGCTGATGGGGAATAGTGAAATGGGATGATATTTGGGGAGATTGGGTATGGGGGAAATGTCCAATGGTGGGATCTTCCAGTGAGGACTGCTGGGGGACTACACTTTGCATTTTGCTCTGTCCTGGTCTTAACCCACCTCAGACCGGATCGATGAGCTCCTCTGCCCATGACAGAGTTGGTTCACTGTCATGTATCTGAGTGAGGATGTCAGCCTACACCCATCTAATGGAGGTCAGGGACAGGCGCTCTCACCAAGTGTATTGTTCTTTCTTTTACAGGTTCCCTAGGTCACTCAAGTCACTGAGAATGGAGACCTTAGTGCAGGCAGTTATTCAGCAACTTTTGCACTGGGCCCATGATGAAAGGGGTTTAAAGGAATAATTGTGAGAGTATTTATCAAACGTCACACGTTAGCAGAATACTAGAGATTGTTTTTCCCGCATCATTTTGGAGAAGGAACAATCGTGAGATTAATGTTTCAAACATCACATGTGAACAGAACAATAGAGTTTTTTTTTTTTTTTTACACCACATGGGAAAAGTCCAGTAGGTATTATGTTTTCACACGACAGGTGAAAAGACTAGTAGGTACTGTTTTTCCACATCACATGGGAAAAGAACAATATAAACTGATTAGGCAGTTATTATAACAGCGGTCTTGTGAATAGAAACTTTAGACAGAATTAAATTTATTTTCAAGGAACAATATTTTCGTGTCCTCACTAGACAAGGATGTTATAAGTCTCAGAACAATAGGGACACGTAATAACGGTGTGTGATCCAGGCAGGATCAGTGTCAGACTGTGATTAAGTATTTGAGGGATCAAACAGCGACCGGTGGAAGTCTACATCTAGCAGGAGGGACACATGCCTTGGTGAGGTTATTGTGGACTGAATGAAGATGTGGTGTGATCCTTTCCGGGATGTTCGGGCTGGGCTCTTAAGCTGTTTGGTCTGAGTCTGCACCCACTAGAATATTCGACACACATTCTACACATTACACACACACACACTTCTCACACACATACTCTCTGCTTTAATAAATTATTTTGTATTTATTTGTTGAAGATTGAGTTGTTGAGTATGTTGTGTTGGGGAAGAGTGAGAGAGGGGCATGATCTAGGGGTGAGTGAGAGTGAGAAAGAGGTGTCTGCAGACTGACAGAGTTTTGGGGACGGAGTCTGGTGGTTTCTCTAGGACAATAATATTGGGGTAATAAAAATGTGGGTGTTGATTCCCCTCACTCCAGGGACGACACTAAAGTAAGGAAGGATAACTTACGACACCCACACATAATGACATAAAGACGATCTCCCATAATGTAGACATAAAGACGATGTCCCCATATTATAAGACATATGACGTTGTTCCCATATATGAATGACATAATGACCATTTCCCCCATACTGTATGACATAATGACCATTTCCCCACATTGTAAATGCAATCACGCTCTCCCCATAATGTATAGAGTTACCTGAAGATGTCCCCACATTATATGTACATATATAAAGTTGTCCCAACTGTGTATGTGCTTGCCTGAAGATGTCCCCATATTGTATAGACTTACCTGAAGATGTCCCCACATTTCTGGCGCCAGTCCCGGAACAGAGCACGATAGTCTTCCTTCATTGAGAGCATGTTGCCCACAATAGGCAGGGGTCGAGTTGGGAAAGGCGGCAGTCGTGGGTCGGGCTTGCGAAACCAGGATTGTTGAACTCTGGATACCTGTCATGGACATAAATGAGTTAAGACAGACTTCTTCTTCTTCTTCTTCTTCTTCTTCTTCTTCTTCTTCTTCTTCTTCTTCTTCTTCTTCTTCTTCTTCTTCTTCTTCTTCTTCTTCTTCTTCTTCTTCTTCTTCTTTGTCTTTTCCTTCTTCTCCGTCTTCTTCTGTATCACCACGGTTCATATTTTGTGGAGTTTGTGATCATGCCTGGTCGCAACCTCTAGGTCTCGTGTACTGCCAGTTACGTATGATACAGATGGTTCTCCATTACATGATGCCATATTGTCCAGCATCTTCTCTCTTGGTTTCCCCCTGACACTCCCAACCCCCCCCCCCCCCCCAAGCTTTACCATTGTGATGACATACCCCATCTTTCCCATTCTCATGACATGCCCGAAGAATGTTGACTGTCATTTTCTGATGCCATTAACCAATTCTCTTTGTGAGTTAACCTCTTTCAGGATATCATGATTACTCTTTCTATGGGCCCACTGTGTTCTCGTTATTTTTCAATAAAACATCTCCGCAGCTTTCATTCGATTCCTCATCTGTCAGCTGATTTACCCATGCTTGACTTACATACATGAAGACACACAGGATGCAGTTATATCTGTCATTTCTTGCAGCTGCGTGTCATTTTCAGTGACCAAAACCATATCATCGGGGTATTGCAGTTTGTTTATATTATGCTCATCAATTGGTATTCCTGACGTGTCATGTATGGAGCTCATTATTTTGTGCTGTACAGGTTGAATACATCAGGACTATTTGTCTAAATGGGTTGTAATTCTGGTATTTTCTTTACATATCACATCCCTGCTGCACTCATATGTCCTTATCGTTGTTACTTATATATTATCCAGGTCGAACAAAAATACACATATAAGTGCCCTACTTTACCCTGCAGAATGGGAGGTTTATGTTGATGAATGTGTGCTTGCTTCAATAAAACATGAACATTTACCATTACGATCCCTGTTCAAATCCATGTTCGATATTCTTCAACCCAGATTAGGAATTATCGGTTAGATGGTTAATAATTTATTCATGTAGGCATGATGTATTGTGATATTTAATTTGTAGGTTAATGATGTATGGATGTAAACGTATAGTGTATTGAGATATTTCTGTTTTCTTATAAAACATTAATAATGTAACCATTTGCTAGCAATTGTGTATTGAGGTATTTCTGTGTTCTTATTAAACATTAATAACTCTCATGGCTTTTGAAGTACTTCGTTCTTCTGAAAGAAAACCAAATTTTAGGCGGTTTTCCTTCAGTCAGCAATGTGATCACGGTGTGGTCCATAAGATTGGGAAGATCGTCTTTCACGAATGCATTCAATACTGCATCATTATCTTTCACAAATGCATTCAGTACTACATCATTGTCTTTCATGAATGCATTCAATACTGCATCATTGTCTTTCACGAATGCATTCAATACTGCATCATTGTCTTTCATGAATGCATTCAGTACTGCATCAGTGTCTTTCACGAATGCATTCAATACTGCATCATTGTCTTTCATGAATGCATTCAATACTGCATCATTGTCTTTCACGAATGCATTCAATACTGCATCATTGTCTTTCACGAATGCATTTCAATACTGCATCATTGTCTTTCACGAATGCATTCAATGCCGCATCATTGTCTTTCACGAATGCATTGAATACTGCATCATTTTCTTTCACGAATGCATTCAGTACTGCAAAGGCAGAGTTAAAAGACCACCGTGTGAATGTGGAAGGCAAAGGGAAACCACCACATTATCTTCCCAAGATTTCATGGCGACACACATTTCAGAAATAGTGAACGACGTTAATGGCTGTCTTAGGACATCCTCGTCCGGTAGGGACAGTCATGAGCCACAGGTGACACCAGACCGTCATCCAGCTACTGATGGCAAAACTAAAACAATAACTAAACTAAATAAATTTAGAGTAGGAACGTGGAATGTTAGGACATTAAATGAGCTAGGAAAGTTAAACAATGTTCTAAGAGAAATGGAAAACATGAAAATGAATATACTAGGCATAAGTGAGATGAGATGGAAGGGATCTGGCAAAATTATAACCGACAAACGCACAATAATTTATTCTGGAGGGGACACACATGAAAAAGGTGTAGGAATAATATTTGATGAAAATACAGCCAAATCTATGAATGGATACTGGTGCATTTCAGATAGAGTTATAATGGTCAAAATCAAAGGCAAACCAATAGATATAAATATTATACACGTATATGCACCAACAACAAACAGTAGTGATGAAGATATACAAAACTTTTACGATGAAGTTGAAATGGCAATAGCCCAAATTGGATCACAAGAAATAAAAATAATACTGGGGGATTTTAATGCAAAAGTAGGAAAGGGAAAAATAGAGGATATAGTGGGGAATTACTGTTTAGGTACAAGAAATGAAAGAGGAGAGAAACTAATAGAATGGGCAAATATTAATGATATGATAATTGGAAACACATGGTTTAAACACCATAAAAGACGACTATACACATGGAAAAGCCCTGATATGAAAATACGCAACCAAATTGACTACATACTTATTAATAAAAGATTTAGAAATGCATTAATTAATGTAAAGACAATGCCTGGTGCTGACGGTAACAGTGATCATGTACCACTATGTGGACAAATAAAAGTAAGATTAAAGAGAGGGGAAAAAATGGTTAAAAACTTGAGACTTAATAAAGAGGTTCTGAAAGTAGATAAAGAAATTCAAGAACAATACAGAGTGACTGTGAAAAATAGGTACAATGCAATAGCTAAAATACAGAGTATAGATGAACAATGGGAAATGTTAAGGGACTCCATTCATCAAACTAGCAAAGAAATATTACCGGAGAGAAGCCAAAAAGCTAAGAAAAAATGGATGAATGAAGAAATCTTAAGGTTGATGGACAAAAGGAAACAGAATAAAAATGACAAACAAGAGTATGCTAAGATAAATAAAGAAATAAGAGATAAATGTGTGAAGGCAAAAGAAAGTTGGTTAAATGAGCAATGCAGAAAAATTGAATTAAATTCCATTAAAGATCAAAAAAGTATGTACAGACAAATCAGAGAGCTCACAGGAAGAAAAATAAGAATAAATACAGGGTGTTTGAAATCAAAAACAGGACAGACTTTATTGGAGGAAGGTGCTATAATGAAGAGGTGGAATGAGTAGATAAGAGAATTATATAATGGAGAAAGGGAAGAATTAACAGAAGAAAGTAACTTAGAAGGCCCACCTATTCTAAAAGAAGAAGTCGCTGATGCTATGAAACATACGAAGAAAGGAAAAACAGCTGGGCCAGATGAAATCACAATAGAAGAATTAGAAGTGTTGGGAGAATTTGGAGTAGATATATTAACCAAAATGTTGAATGATATTTACAGTAGTGGATATTTACCCAGTGATATACTGAAATCTGTATTTATAGCTATACCAAAAAGACCAGGAGCAATTGATTGTGACGATTTTCGTACAATTAACCTCATAAACCATGTAACTAAGCTTCTACTCAGAATTATAATGAGAAGAACAAGAAAGAAAATAAAAATGGAAATTAGTGAAGAACAGTATGGTTTTATGGAAGGAAAGGGTACAAACAATGCAATATATATATTACGAACACTAATAGAAAGATCAATAGAGAAACAAAGAGACATATATTTATGCTTCATAGATTATACTAAGGCATTCGATAAAGTAAAACATGATGAGCTGATTAAAATGTTGGAAGATATCAACATTGATGGGAAAGATTTAAGAATAATAAAGAATATATACTGGAACCAAGTAGCAGCAATTAAAATGGGAAATAAAGAGGGTAGTTACGAACAGATAAAGCTAGGAGTACGACAGGGGTGTGTCTTGTCACCCGATCTCTTCTCCCTGTATAGCGAAGTAATAATGAGAGAGATCAAAGAGAAGCCAGGAATACTAATCGGAGGATATAATACAAACAATATACGCTATGCAGATGACACAGTATTGGTAGCGGATAATGCAACAGACCTACAACAATTGTTGGACTGTGTAGTAACAGAGAGTGCACAGAAAGGACTGTCCTTGAATATCAAGAAAACAGTAACAATGGTGATATCAAAGAAAATGGGGACGCCAAAATGTGACATAGAAATAGAAGGGGAAATTCTCAACCAAGTGGATAATTTTAAATACCTAGGGGCACTTATAACATCAGATGGAAGATGTACAAAAGAGATTAAGAGCAGAATAGGGCAGGCAAAGACAGCATTTCAGAAAATGAAGAGTATCTTATGCAATAAGTCGCTATCAATGAATGTAAGAAAGAGTGTACTAAAATGCTATATAGAACCAGTTTTGCTGTATGGCAGCAAATCTTGGAATGTAAATGAACAAATTAGGAAGAACTTAGAAGCAACAGAGATGTGGTTTTTAAGACGAATGTTGCGAATTCCTTGGACTGCCAGAGTAACTAACAACGATTGCCTGAAAGAGGCTAATGAAACTAGAACACTATATACAACAATAAGAAAGAGACAAACATCTTTCTTTGGTCATGTGATGAGAAGAGAGGCATTGGAGAACATCGTGACAACTGGAAAGATCGAGGGGAAGAGAGGCAGAGGCAGACCAAGAGAAATGATGCTGGACGGACTGAGACGGTGGCATGGAGGAATATCATCAGCAGAGTTGATCCAGAACACCAAAGACCGAGATCTGTGGAGAGCCATGAACGCCTACGCCAGCCGGCACGGCACTTGATGATAATGACTGCATCATTGTCTTTCACGAATGCATTCAATACTGCATCATTGTCTTTCAGAATGCATTCACTACTGCATCATTATCTTTCACGAATGCATTCAGTACTGCATCATTGTCTTTCATGAATGCATTCAATACTGCATCATTGTCTTTCACGAATGCATTTCAATACTGCATCATTGTCTTTCACGAATGCATTCAATGCCGCATCATTGTCTTTCACGAATGCATTCAATACTGCATCATCTGCAGGTCTTCTATGGTTAATGTTGGATGCTTCTACGGCCAGACTTGTCAAATGTCTGTGTGGTCAGAAATGTCTGGGTTGTGTAAGCGATCAGAAGAATGTTTAACATATGTGTCTGTGGAAGTTGTTTTTGTCGAACACCGTCACATAGATGAGATGAGTTCCGTCTTTGCGGACTAGACAATTGAGTCTCTCTGTGATGGCTTAGTCTACTCAAGGCATCCAGGCACTGGGCTGGAATCTGTTGACAACGAAATGGCTAAACTCTGTTGATAAAACGTTACCAGTCTTGGTCTAATACCAGCCAGTGGTTATGCCTTGTTCTGAATCATGACCTGGATGTGAGAGACTTCTTACATCGATCTCCGACACCCTGCAGTGCTTATAGAAGGGAGGAAGCTCTGTGCAGGATAGTCAGCTTGGAAATGGGACGTTCGTACCATGCAGAGGAAAATGTCTCCAAAACAACTTTAATCCGATAAATACAATTTTACCTAAGGACCACACGTCCAGAGCGCCAATACTTCAATCTTGAGACTTGATTCCACTGAGGCTTGTGGAATATTTCTTTTTATTTCATTACCCAGTAATGAGTTAGTTATATCTATGACTAAGTTCTATCAGATCAGCCAATGATGACTTCGTTATATTAAATCAATGATTAAAAGCGTCGCCACGGAGTAAGGCTTCTGGTTGTCAGAAACGGTCCCCCTTCCCTAAATGTTTCGGCCCTTTATCTCCCTGACACTCTCTAGAGATGGACCCACCCAGGTCATGATTCCGGGTGTCTTTCTCCTGCCGTGTGATATATCGAGACATTGCCTTGTCGATTTGCTTGTCTCACAACTTAGAAATGTGTATGTTCCCAAGCACGAAAATCTCGGGGAGGAGAGCATCATGCTCTTAGAGCTTTGTGCCCTAACACATATTGTAGCACCTTTGGGCGTGAGAAGCCAGTTTCTTCTCTGACCGGTGGTCTCTGTAGTCGCCTCCACGCCGACGGTCCGCTATGCACCGGTATACTTCCTTGGCGCCATGTTAACATCTTCGTAACCCCTTCATGGCTCACGGAGCCGCACCCCAGGTAGCCACCCATCTCTAGGAAACCCCCTTGGCTACTTGGTACAAATTAAAAACATTCCCATATGTGTGGAACGTTACACCAATCTTGTGTATTTATGATGCCCATGTTAAACATTTCCTCAACGAGTCTAGTATTATTGATTATTTTTCATGCGTTTTAATGCTTATTGTTCTTTTGTTGTCAAAGAATTGCTTCATAAGAGATGTTGAATGAAAGAATGTATGAGAGGAAATAGAGAAGAAGGGCAGAATGTCAGACGGGCCTGCGTGCCCAGTTCTTAACCCTTTGAAAATAAAGATTTTCGTTCGTTCGTTTTCGTTCGTTCGTACTTAGTTATGAGTTTGGACTCCTCGGCCCTCACCCCGTCTCTGCTATTGAGTGCGGCCCTCGCAAGACGATTAACACCATCATTGGCTCGAGGTTGGACTTCACTGATTTCGGCAACTGCTACAACGCAGTGTCCCATTAACAAACACGCTACACTCTATGGGAGGGATGGCTACAGAGTCGACACGAGACAGTACAAGTTCTAGATCTTAGTTGAGATATTTCGATGTTAGACTTTGGGTATAATGCGATTTGCAGACAGGGGCGTGAACCGTATTACTGCAATCATGTGTCCCACTCAAGGTTCCAGTTGTTCCATAGCCATCACGAGACCGTTTCGGCCGCTTCGCACAGCTATTTCTGTGCCCGGGTTCTGGCTTGTCCTTTAATGCCATCTACATGGAGTGAGAGATCAGACCTCTTGAACCTACCTCTATAGCGATTAGCCTGACGACATTCATCCTGCCTCAGACTGGCGGCCATGTTACTGTGCTTTCCCATCCTGTAAATGTACTGCTCCACGATTCTCGACTCGTACAGTACGATCAACGTTAGTTTTTGTACCGATGGGGAGTGCAGTACAACGTCATATCGCAATGGAAACTGTTGGGTCACTGCCGGGTAACCGCCATGGACTTTCGGGTCAAGAGCCAGCTCCCAGTCGTCCGCGCCATCGAGGATGGACGGTAAGTCAGGAGCACAGTTTACCTTGTCTACATGTTTCTGCCAAGCTCTGTCGAAGAAAATCCGCATCGGCCTGCAAGTGACTCCTTTGTTTGCGCGCCTCCCTGCTTCACCCATCATGACCGCCGGGATAGGGAGTACTTTACTGTGGCGCCATTTGAATAGACCATGGCATGGGCTGCTTTGCAATGGTGACTTGTTATTATCAAATCAAACAATATTAATACCTAGACACGTGGATAGCGTCAAATGGACATGCATTGCAGGAAGCTTTCACTGAATGGAGTCACGTTCGTTGTCTATATTGGAGGTAAAGTGCAGAACAAAGGCAGCATTTCACAAGATGGAGAATATTCTCTGCAATGTATCTGTGTCAATCGTAGTAAGAAACAGAGTTGTTAACTGCTATTTTAAGCCAGTTCTGATGTAGGAAAGCCAATCATGGACAATTAGCAGACAGTTGAGAAATTATGTGGATACTGCCGAGATGTGGTTTTATAGAAGAATGGTGAGAATTCCGTGGACACATAGAAAGAATAATACAGATATATTGAAAGATCTTAACTCACAAAGAGAATTGGAAACTCACACCAGAAGAGGACAGTCAATATTATTTGGACATGTCATGAGAAGAGGGCAGGTAGAGAACGTCGTCATATCGGGAAGGCTGGAGGGGAAGAGAGGCAGGAGGAGATCAAAGGGTGAAGATGCTGGGCAGTTTGACATCATGGAAATGAGGAACGTCGGTATCTGAAATGATTGGAAGCATGAGAGACAAGAGACTGTGGAGAGACACGTTCTGCAACGCCACATTGCATGGATTATAAGAAGAACAATGTTGAAAGTCGTACTGAAACAAATATCGTGCACCATCTGTGTGCTTTTATGGTATAAGGATTCTTATCACATATGTCCTTGACTCATAACTGTTCTTGCTAGATACTCCCAAGGCCTGCTTTGCTTTGTTATTAGGTTTATGAAGGTTTGAAACTCCGGCCATGCGATTTCATTTCATGTGTAAATACGTCTTTCTAATAGAAGATGGGGTTGTCTGTATTCAAAGAACACACCGGGTGTGAATTTAAATGTGCGGTACTTGTCTGTTTTATGTCTGCTGAAGTAGAGCGTCTTTGTTTCTTTAATCAGGTTGCCATGAAGGCAGGGATGGACGATATCACCATGTTATCAACAGTAGGTATGCATGTGTTGTAAACTGGTCTTGAATATTGCCTACTTCTAACTACTTGTCTGCCGGCTTCCTGGCCTGGAGGTTAGCGATTTTCTCCGTAATCTCGTATACTCTCGTAAGTAACGTGACGACGGTGAGAATCAGTCGTGGTTCGAATCGCGTCGATAACTTACGGGGTATGTGAGCCGGCTGCTCAGAAAGCAATGGCAAACTACTGGGCGTAATCTTGCAATGAAATCAACAATCAGCTGTAAGATGCTGATGTTGACAACGGTGTCCTGTAAAGGATATGCAAACATTTATTTAACCACTTGTGTAGTCTCATGTCTGAATAAATGTAGGATTTGTTTCTTTGTTTGATTGTTTGTTTGTTTGTTTATTTGTTTGTTGGTTTGTTTTGTGAGCTCGCTTTGAACTCAAACATAGTACTACACATGCTACTACTTCTGGTAGTTGCCGCTACTGGACAGTACCACTGGACGACTGATGTTTGCGTGTGGACTAGTTTTTCTTATTACCACTGTCCCTCGCCATTAGGTTAAACAACTATGACGTCTGAGATACTTGTAATTTACGTATCCAAATCAAGGACGAGAAGTCAACATTTTAGTGCAGCTGACCGGTGTAAGAGTTGAGCCCGCTTCCTCAGCACACTGGAAGTTTTAAGAGCCATCCCTCTTATCCACTAGGCCATGTTGTCCTCCACAACGTCGGAGATAAAGGAAACTTGATGGCCGTTACATATATCGAGCCGTATTCTGTAAGCATGCGACGTATGTATGGTGCTGTGATCTGCATCACACAACATCCGTTATCTAATTCAGCATATTATACAAGAATACATACATCTTAAGCCACGTTTGCATTATCTCCCACACTAACATGCGTGACATGCTGCTAACTGTAACTGTTCATACGTTTAATAGCAAATGCGGATAACTGTGAACAGTTAGTGTAAAATAGTCTCGTCAATTGTCACTTGTGGTCTATGGTTAGCAGTGTTACCTCCTTCTGTGTAAGTCTGGGATTTGATGTTTCTTTTGGTTTACTATGGGATGTTGATACAAAAAGAATCATGAAACTGTGTTTACATACAAATACAGCAAGCACTCAAGCTATCTGTAATCTTCTGGGTGAGGATAGGCAGGGGAGTTAAATTTATACCTCTACAATAACTTTTGAGCAGTGGGGATTAACTTACACAAACTGCAACGATGTTACATTGGCATTATTTTCAGAGCAATGCGTAAGATAATACACTCAACAACAGAAACAACCACCACCACCACCACCACCACCACCACCACCACCACCACAACAACAACAACGATGTTACAGGGCAATATGTTTAGAGCATTGCGGAAAATAGTATGCACCTAACAACGATGATACATATGCAATGTTTTCAGAGCAATTTGGAAGATATTACACACAAGAACAACAACGATGTGTTTGAAAAAGTTAGTTGCATATCCTTTACAGGACGTTGCAGTCAACACTGGTATTTTTGTTGTTGTGATCTCTTGGCAAGGTTACGTGCAGTAGTTTGTCATTGCTTTCTGAACAACCGGCACCCATACCAACGCCGCTGGGGGTATATGGCTTTACGGGTATATGGCATTACGAACTGCGTCCGTAACGCTTTCGTTATGGAGCCGTCACAACGATGTAAAACAGGCAATATTTTCAGAGCAATGAGGAAGGTTTTATACACATAACAACGATGTTACACAGGCAATATTTTCAGAGCAATGAGGAAGGTTTTATACACATAACAACGATGTTACACAGGCAATATTTTCAGAGCAATCAGGAAGGTTTTATACACATAACAACGATGTTACACAGGCAATATTTTCAGAGCATTGAGGAAGAAATTATGTGACATCTGCAATATTTTCAGATAATTGTTGAATATATTACACAAACATCAGTGACCTCAAGTCCGCAATTATACTCAGGGCATTGAGGAAGATATTACTCTGACAACAACGATGTTGCGTTTGCTATATTTTCATTGCAATAAGGAAGGAATTATCTAGCAACTATGAGACATTGCAATCTCCCATCGTACAAGCTAACTGCCGCCTTTCTAAAATAATCAATTCATTTTCAGAGAACATCTCAGATCATGAATGGTTATAATCATTGGAAACTGAGCATGAGCAGAGTGAAGATAAGCATGCTTCGTGCAGAGTGACATGCGTCAAGTACTCCTAATCTAACCCTATTACCCGAACTGTAATGCCCGTAACTTAATTCTTATTAACTCCTTATGGTCTTGCCTGCAGCCTCTTGTACTCTTTAGTTTAACTCATACTTTATAGCACAGACTGTGGCGAGAACAATGTCAACACAACAAAAAATGTAAATGGATTTATTGTTGTTTTAAACAATCAACAAAGATCTGTCAATCAAATGTTGATGCCGTTCTGTGGGGCACTCTCGACTCCTGCAAAGCTTGAAGCTGTTTCATATCCACGTACGGAAACAAGTTACATAACAATGAAAACAAACCACGGTGACAACAGAAGAATGTTGTACTACATAAAATGTGGAACCTGACTATAATATGTAAGTAAAATCACAGCCATGTCTGTTGTAACAGGATTCCGCTGTAAGTGTAGTAGTGGAAAATAACATTGTATAAAGACATGTGTATTGCATTGTGCATTTCCTAGAAGGTGGTGAGTTTGGCTTAAAGGGCCCTCGCCTCTTCTAACGAGAAAGGTTGCTGGAGATATCTTGTTATGACGATTTTAATAATATAAATGTACTCGGCTCATGATGATAGTTGAACTCCGCCAGAGGGTGCGGACTGTACGAATGGGAATAGTTCCAACCCCAGTATAAAAGCGCATGTCAGGTAGAATCGGTCTTTCTTTAGCCCGTCACACCAAGTTATGATGCGCCAATGCCTATAGTAAGTTTATTTAGACCCAGAAAGGTTCTGCAGTGGTATGTAACCATAATTAGATTTTAAATAAGCCATGTAAGTCATGTAAGCCATGTAAGTTATGAAAGTATAATAATAACAACAGATTGATTACCAAACTAATCAGATTTAAAGTATAGCCAATCCGGTACCGATTCCTAGCTTTAATCTTTAAGTTAATAATTTCTCTAGCAGTAACCACAATTAACAAAGTAAAATCTTAAGCTCGGTTGCATGTAAACGAGGCTGAAACTGTCCCCGGTTAATGGCGAGAGTTACCTTTTCTTTTAAAATGGCGCAGACTGATCTGAAATCAATGAGTTGATAATGTTTATAAAAAAAAAAAAAAAGATAGATGGAGAAATAACTGAGAGCCACTTGAATTAAGTTTTATGAGACGATTCTTTGGGGCAATAATTTAACGGACACGAAAGTGGAACATTGAGGAACACTGTTTGGGAAATCGACACGTGGAAGAGCCAGCTCAGCAAGTAAGTAACTTCCAGCCTTTGTTCTCGAAACAACTTAAAAGGTAAATTTGGAAAGATAGCAAATGATAAAAGGGAAAATAGTGTTTCAAGGGTTAGGAGATAACTGGGCACCCGGGGGCCAAGTGATGCTTAATAATTATTCAGAACTAATTGTGTGTATTTGCAGCGGTGTAAATTATCCTGAGTTTAAGAGATGTGTTGTTGTGAGAGCTGGATAAATGTTGGTTGTAGAAGCTATTAGGGAAACCCTCTGTGGCAGTAGTAGATATTTATAATTAGGGTTTTAGGCGTTATTATATCAGGTATTGCTATTACTTAATTAATTCTGCATGATTAACATTGTGACACGTAGATGATGATGATAATGATCATGGCTATGGGATGAGTGACCTGTCGTGATTAAAGCAATGTACACTACTGTATAGTTAAATTGTATGGTAATCAACAATGAGGCCTGGTGATGTAAGGTGGGGATAGAATACATTCAGATGTTGCTGATGATTTTCTGAAAATTAAATTGACATTTGGCTGAGCTATGTGGTTAGGCCACATGAATAGTAACAGGGGAGAAATGACTAAAATGGTGTATGGTACTTATTAGTAGGTGCACAGTTAACTAGAATAGTCTGAATGAATCACTGCAGTGTTCTTTAATGTTAAAGTTGCATACCACTTGGAAGATTTAACAATATGGTTGCATAGTAAAGGAATTTATTTAGCAATAATTGAAGTCTGGTGTCACATCCGTTACTAGAATGCAATAATGTTTGTGCAGGTGTATCAGACTGGTATTGGAATCATATAACTGAAGTTTTATATGCAGTAAAGCATTTTACCTGTCGTATAATGGAAAGCGTGTAGAATTATGCTATACGCCACCTATAGTGAAGATGTGTTTGTGTTATGCATGTCCCATGAGACATAATAAAGTTAAAGGTAGTCGAAATATGTTTTATAGTTGGGAAAAGAGTACGATGTATTAGAACAGTTGCTGGTGTGCGTTACAGTAGGTAGAGATTGTACATTAGTAGCCTAAGGATATGGTAGGTGGTTTTTGATCTTGTTTATATCATAGGCTGAACATTGACAGTATTATATAGTTATGAATAGGTGTTCTGAGTAGAGTTGATACAAGCAAGAACTAAGCGAGAAGTCTGTAGGGAACACTGTGTTGCCCAGTGTTATCAGTGACTTGTCACAAATTAATGCATAACATATTCTGCAATGTGTAGACAGTGAGCTTATTATAGTCCCTTGGTAAATGTAGCCATTTTGGTATGTAGGAATGGTAGCCTTATTTACAAGTACGGGGATGTCATTGTGATATGTGTTAACATAATCAATGTTGAAATGTTGCGTTTGTTTGTGATGTCTGGTGCAGGTGAATGTAATCAGTAAGTGTGAAGATGTTGTATCTTGTTGTGTCTAACCGTTACAAGTACCTGTGTTTGTCTTATGCAGAAAGAATCAGTGTTGGGATGTTGTGTCTGCTTGTGATGTCTCATGTAGGTGAATGTAACCAAATGGCAAGATGTCGTATCTTGTTGGGTCTAATCGTCCCATGCACAAGAGTGTTGTCTGTCTTACGTATAGCGACTCAGTGTTGGTATTGTCTTGTTGGGTCATCATTTGAGATGTTTGACCAGTCTTTGCATAATATAATTGTTTTTGTTTTTTTATTTTATTTTATTTACATGAAAAGCGTATGATTTTGGATAAGTCACACTTTGTTTTTCACTTGTGTACGATCGATTTCCTTGTAAGATTTGTGAATGTGCATTGTGTCAGTGTTTAGTATGTCTCTTCTTTTCGCGGGAGCTAAATATACCTAATTGTTTCCAGTTCATAACGAGAATGAGGCAAAGTGTACTATTTGCGATAGTTACTTCTCCGTTACCAACAAAGGAACTACTGACTTGGAGCGCCATGTTGACAGAAACCTAATCGAAGTGTCAGCGTCATCTTGCACATTGACGTCTTTTTTTCAGCTTAAGTACTCAAATGTGTTGCTGAAAGGCATGCGGCTGAAGCAATTTTGGCATTTCATACAGTTTGTCATCATCAGTCTTACAACTCGATGAACTGCAAAGCTGGTTTGATGCACACATTATTTGAAGATTCAGAAATTGCTAAAAATATTGCTTGTGCAAAAACAACGACTGAAGCAATAACAAACCAAGTAAACCCCCACACTGTTGATGAATTGGATAAGTGGTATTTCATGTTTCGGTCTTTCGACGGTTGCTAGCAATCACAGTTCGCAGAAAATAATTCCGATCGTTGTTCAGTACTTTGACTGGAAAGTAGGTGAAATAGAAAACTAAGATTCTCGAGCTAAACAACACACCAAATGAAACCTCAGAAACTATATCACAGTATATTTTAAGAACACTCCAAAAACATGAGATACACTTATTGGCAGCCATTGTAATAAAATTGAACTGATTGTGGGTTTAATATGGAATGATTTAAATGAAACATTCAATATGTCCTCCTTTGTCCTCGTTTTATCTTATTATGTCCTCCTTTGTCCTCCTTTTTGTCTTATTATGTCCTCATTTTGGTGCCCACGTATCTGGCAACCCTAGCTATGATTGAGCTACCGTATCAAAATAGACGGTACTATCTGCTTTTTGTTTGCACCGAATGTTGGTGGACGCTCACCAAACCTGACATCCCACATTGTGCCAGTGGTTTCTGGGAGAGGAGCGCAATTTGGGGGGGGGGGGTGTTACAAGCCTTACTCTAGTGCCAGGAAGTGCAACTTAATGACTAAATGTCATGACAGGTAGGGTCAAGCCTTAACCCTTGGTCGGCAACTGTCCAGGATAGAAGCTCCGACAGTGGACCGTAAGAGCATTGCTTTAAGGATCCGGCTGATTCTGCAGCGTGTCTTATTACAGACGTATTGGTGTTGCCTTTCCTCTGAAGTAAGCTGGGCAGGTCAAGAGAGGCGTCATTCTGTGTGAGAAACACATGGTCTCTGGATTCAGCCCAGGGTGTGTGCTGTGGAGAGGCATAACTCCATAGACGGTCAGATGGCAGGCATACAGACTCACTGAATGGACCTATATTTTATGCAATATCTTTTTATTTGACGTGCCTATGGTTTGAGCCGCCCACATTATTTATAATACAAGATCTATTCTAGTGATTAGTGATGCCAAATGCAACATACCAAAGGCAACAAGATAAACTCTGATGAACACTCGCATGTATACATGACAAAAACAACAAAACAACATCTGATGAATACTCGCATGTATACATGACAAAAACAACAAAACAACATCTGATGAACACTCGCATGTATACATGACAAAAACAACAAAACAACATCTGATGAACACTCGCATGTATACATGACAAAAACAACAAAACAACATCTGATGAACACTCGCATGTATACATGACAAAAACAACAAAACAACATCTGATGAACACTCGCATGTATACATGACAAAAACAACAAAACAACATCTGATGAACACTCGCATGTATACATGACAAAAACAACAAAACAACATCTGAGGAATACTTGCATGTATCACTACATGAGAAAGGCAACCAGACAACATCTGAGGAAAACTTGCATGTATCACTACATGAGAAAGGCAACCAGACAACATCTGAGGAAAACTTGCATGTATCACTACATGAGAAAGGCAACCAGACAACATCTGAGGAAAACTTGCATGTATCACTACATGAGAAAGGCAACCAGACAACATCTGAGGAAAACTTGCATGTATCACTACATGAGAAAGGCAACCAGACAACATCTGAGGAAAACTTGCATGTATCACTACATGAGAAAGGCAACCAGACAACATCTGAGGAAAACTTGCATGTATCACTACATGAGAAAGGCAACCAGACAACATCTGAGGAAAACTTGCATGTATCACTACATGAGAAAGGCAACCAGACAACATCTGAGGAAAACTTGCATGTATCACTACATGAGAAAGGCAACCAGACAACATCTGAGGAAAACTTGCATGTATCACTACATGAGAAAGGCAACCAGACAACATCTGAGGAAAACTTGCATGTATCACTACATGAGAAAGGCAACCAGACAACATCTGAGGAAAACTTGCATGTATCACTACATGAGAAAGGCAACCAGACAACATCTGATGAACACGAGCATGTATCACTACATGAGAAAGGCAACCAGACAACATCTGAGGAAAACTTGCATGTATCATTACATGAGAAAGGCAACCAGACAACATCTGAGGAAAACTTGCATGTATCATTACATGACAAAGGCAACCAGACAACATCTGAGGAAAACTTGCATGTATCATTACATGACAAAGGCAACCAGACAACATCTGAGGAAAACTTGCATGTATCATTACATGACAAAGGCAACCAGACAAAATCTGATGAATACTTGCTTGTATCATTACATGACAAAGGCAACCAGACAAAATCTGATGAACACGTGCATGTATCACGACATGACAAAGGCAACCAGACAAAATCTGATGAATACTTGCTTGTATCATTACATGACAAAGGCAACCAGACAAAATCTGATGAACACGTGCATGTATCACTACATGACAAAGGCAACCAGACAAAATCTGATGAATACTTGCTTGTATCATTACATGACAAAGGCAACCAGACAAAATCTGATGAACACGTGCATGTATCACTACATGACAAAGGCAACCAGACAAAATCTGATGAATACTTGCTTGTATCATTACATGACAAAGGCAACCAGACAAAATCTGATGAACACGTGCATGTATCACTACATGACAAAGGCAACCAGACAAAATCTGATGAACACGTGCATGTATCACGACATGACAAAGGCAACCAGACAAAATCTGATGAATACTTGCTTGTATCATTACATGACAAAGGCAACCAGACAAAATCTGATGAACACGTGCATGTATCACTACATGACAAAGGCAACCAGACAAAATCTGATGAATACTTGCTTGTATCATTACATGACAAAGGCAACCAGACAAAATCTGATGAACACGTGCATGTATCACTACATGACAAAGGCAACCAGACAAAATCTGATGAATACTTGCTTGTATCATTACATGACAAAGGCAACCAGACAAAATCTGATGAACACGTGCATGTATCACTACATGACAAAGGCAACCAGACAAAATCTGATGAACACGTGCATGTATCACGACATGACAAAGGCAACCAGACAAAATCTGATGAATACTTGCTTGTATCATTACATGACAAAGGCAACCAGACAAAATCTGATGAACACGTGCATGTATCACTACATGACAAAGGCAACCAGACAAAATCTGATGAATACTTGCTTGTATCATTACATGACAAAGGCAACCAGACAAAATCTGATGAACACGTGCATGTATCACGACATGACAAAGGCAACCAGACAAAATCTGATGAATACTTGCTTGTATCATTACATGACAAAGGCAACCAGACAAAATCTGATGAACACGTGCATGTATCACGACATGACAAAGGCAACCAGACAAAATCTGATGAATACTTGCTTGTATCATTACATGACAAAGGCAACCAGACAAAATCTGATGAACACGTGCATGTATCACTACATGACAAAGGCAACCAGACAACATCCGATGAACACTTGTATGTATCACTACATGAGAAAGGCAACCAGACAACATCTGATGAATACTTGCATGTATCACTACATGAGAAAGGCAACCAGACAACATCCGATGGACACTTGCATGTATCACTACATGAGAAAGGCAACCAGACAACATCTGATGAATACTTGCATGTATGTCACGACATGACAAAGGCAACAATACAAAATCTGATGAACACTTGCTTGTATCATTACATGACAAAGGCAACCAGACAAAATCTGATGAACACGTGCATGTATCACTACATGACAAAGGCAACCAGACAACATCCGATGAACACTTGTATGTATCACTACATGAGAAAGGCAACCAGACAACATCTGATGAATACTTGCATGTATCACTACATGACAAAGGCAACCAGACAACATTCGATGGACACTTGCATGTATCACTACATGAGAAAGGCAACCAGACAACATCTGATGAATACTTGCATGTATCACTACATGAGAAAGGCAACCAGACAACATCTGATGAATACTTGCATGTATCACTACATGAGAAAGGCAACCAGACAACATCTGATGAACACTTGCATGTATCACTACATGACAAAGGCAACCAGAGAACATCTGATGAATACTTGCATGTATCACTACACGAGAAAGGCAACCAGACAACATCCGATGAACACTTGTATGTATCACTACATGAGAAAGGCAACCAGACAACATCTGATGAATACTTGCATGTATCACTACATGAGAAAGGCAACCAGACAACATCCCATGGACACTTGCATGTATCACTACATGAGAATGGCAACCAGACAACATCTGATGAACACTTGGGCCATGTATCAGTACAATGGGGCAAAGACAGCAGTACACACTGAGAAAGGCAAGAACATCTTGACCCCTGTCATACATAAAAAATTGACAAGTATCACATAAAAAAACAATTGGCAAAAACAAGACAATATCTTGATTAATAAAAAAAATTAAAATTGTATCACTACTTTTTTCCCAAAACAAAATTGG
>JACEFZ010003859.1:0-17500 GCA_014155875.1 Cepaea nemoralis
TTTCCGGGGTCAAATTTTGGGGCCAGTTAAGACCAGCCCGTGGCGGGAGTCCGTAAAGGGTCAGCCGGGACCCACAGTTGTAAGGGCGGAAGGGGGGTAAAGTAAAAGTCAGCCAGTCAGACAGCTGTAGGCGGGACGTCAAGTCACACAGTCACACAGTTGTAGGCGGGAGTCAATTTCACTCAGTAAACCCCCCGTTGTAGGGGGGACGTAAGCACTCAGTCACACAGTTGTAGGCGGGGCGTCAAGTCACACAGTTGTAGGCGGGACGTGAAGTCAACAGTCACACAGTTGTAGGCGGGACGTCAAGTCACACAGTTGTAGGCGGGGGTAAAGTCACACGGGTCCCCCACAATTGTGGGCGGGAGGGTCAAGTCACCCATCACACATTTTGTAGGGGGGAAAATCAAGTCACACAGGGTAGGGGGACGCCCAAGTCACCATTTGGGTAGGCGGGAGGCCCAACCCAATCAGTCCCCACATTTTGTAGGGGGACTTCAAGTCAACAGTCACAGCGGGTAGGCGGGACAAAAAAGCCCACACAGTTGTAGGGGGGGAATTTCAAGTCACATGCTGTAGGCGGGAGGGTAAAGCCCACACATTTGTAGGGGGGGCTAAAGTCCCCACGGGCACAAAATGCCCCCGGCCCTAAGGGGTTGGGGGGTTGTGTTCGGACATTTTTTTCAAAAAACCCATAGGGAATCTCTATGTATATAGAGCTATGGAGTTCGTGCGCTGTGCGATGCTCTCGGCGGGCCGCTTGCCTCTCTGCCGAGAGAGACTGCACCAGATCAGATAAAACCCGGTGCGATGAAATCCATAATCTCAGCATTAAGTTGAGAATTCATTTTCAGTTTAATGACGTCTGTGGCTTGCTGAAGTCTGTGGCTTGCTGAAGTTTGTGGCTTGCTGAAGTCTGTGGCTTGCTGAAGTCTGTGGTTTGCTGAAGTCTGTACAGACTTGCTGAAGTCTGTGGCTTGCTGAGGTCTGTGGCTTGCTGAAGTCTGTACAGACTTGTTGAAGTCTGTGGCTTGCTGAAGTCTGTGGCTTGTGAAGTCGTGGTTTTGGGAAATCTATGGCTTTCTGAAGTTTTTGGGTTGCTGAAGTCTGTGACTTCCCGAAGTTGTGGTTTCTGAACTGTGGTTTCCCGAAGTTTTGTGGTTGCTGAAGTTTTGGCCCGGCTGAAGTCTTGGCTTTGCTGAAGTTTTTGTGGGTGTGAAGTCTAGGCTTTTGGGGAAATCTGTGGGCTTTCTGAAGTCTGTGGCCCTTGCTAAAAAACTGTGGCTTGCTGAAGTCTATGGCTTGCTGAAGTCTGTGGCTTGCTGAAGTCTGTGGCTTGCTGAAAGTCTGTGGCTTGCTGAAGTCTTTTTGACTTATGAAGTGGTGGCTTGCTAAAATTGTGGCTTGTGAAGTCATGGGTTGCTGAAGTCTGTGGCTTTCTGAAGTCTGTTTCTTACTGAAGTCTGTGGCTTGCTAAAATCTGTGGTTGCGGAAGTCTAAGGTTGCCGGAAAATCGGGTTTTCTGGAAATCTGTGGCTTTTCTGAAGTTTGTGGTGGAAGTCGTGGCTTGGAAGTCTATGGCTTTTGAAGTCTGTGGCTTGCGAAGTCTGGACTTAAATGAAGTCTGTGGCTTGTAAAATCCGTGGCTTGCGGAAGTCTATGATTTTCCTTTAAGTATGGTTTCCCTTCCCAAAATCTGTGGCTTGCTGGGAAATCTGGGGTTTCTGAAGTCTTTTGCTTAATGAAATCTGTGGCTTTCAACTTGCCTCTGGGTGAAGTCTGGGGACCCCGGAGCTGTCGCCTGCTGAAGTTAGTCACTTGAAATATATTATTACCTGAAGTCTGTCGCTCGCTGAAGTTGTATGCTAGATGACCTGTGTCTGTTACCGATTATTGTCGTGCTCTGCGGTATGTCTCCCAGTGTAGAAGGTTGCCAGCTAAATAAAGCATTGCCCTCACTGTGCTCTGTCACCAGCTGGAGTATTTCCCTCTCTGTGTTCTGTTATTAGCTGGAGTATTTCCCCCTCTGTGCTCTGTTACCAGCTGGAGTATTTCCCCCTTTTGTGTTCTGTTATTAGCTGGAGTATTCCCCCCCGTGCTCGTTTCCAGCTGGAGTATTTCCCTCTTGTTTCTGTTATTAGCTGGAGTATTTCCCCTCGTGCTTGTTACCAGCTGGAGTATTTCCCTCTCTGTGTTCGTTATTTGCTGGAGTATTTCCCCCTCTGTGCTCTGTTCCAGCTGGATTTTTTTCCCTCTCTGTGTTTGTTATTAGCTGAGTATTTCCTCTCTGTGTTCTGTTATTAGTGGGTATTTCCCTCTCTGTGTTCTGTTATTAGCTGGAGTTTTCCCCCTCTGTGCTCTGTTACCAGCTGGAGTATTTCCCTCTCTATTAGTTGGAGTATTTCCCTCTCTGTGTTCTGTTATTAGCTGGAGTATTTCCCTCTCTGTGTTATGTTATTAGCTGGAGTATTTCCCTCTCTGTGTTCTGTTATTCGCTGGAATATTTCCCTCTCTGTGTTGGAGTATTTCTCTCTCTGTATTCTGTGACTAGCTGGAGTATTTCCCTCCCTGTGTTCTGTTATTATTTGAAGTATTTCCCTCTCTGTGTTCTGTTATTATCTGGAGTATTTCCCGTTCTGTGTTCTGTTATTAGCTGGAGTAATTCCCGTTCTGTGTTCTGTTATTAGTTGGAGTATTTCCCTCTGTGTGTTCTGTTATTAGCTGGAGTATTTCCCTCTCTGTGTTCTGTTATTAGTTGGAGTATTTCCCTCTCTGTGTTCTGTTATTAGGTGGAGTATTTCCCTCTCTGTGTTCTGTGACTAGCTGGAGTATTTCCCTCTCTGTGTTCTGTTATTAGTTGGAGTATTTCCCTCTCTGTGTTCTGTTATTAGTTGGAGTAGTTCCCTCTCTGTGCTCTGTGACTAGCTGGAGTATTTCCCTCTCTGTGTTCTGTTATTAGTTGGAGTATTTCCCTCTCTGTGTTCTGTTATTAGCTGGAGTATTTCCCTCTCTGTGTTCTGTTATTAGCTGGAGTATTTCCCTCTGTATGATCTGTTATTAGCTGGAGTATTTCCCTCTCTGTGTTCTGTTATTATCTGGAGTATTTCCCTCTCTGTGTTCTGTTATTATCTGGAGTATTTCCCTCTCTGTGTTTTGTTATTAGTTGGAGTATTTCCCTCTCTGTGTTCTGTTATTAGCTGGAGTATTTCCCTCTCTGTGGTCTGTTATTAGCTGGAGTATTTCCCTCTGTATGATCTGTTATTAGTTGGAGTATTTCCCTCTCTGTGTTCTGTTATTATCTGGAGTATTTCCCGCTCTGTGTTCTGTTATTAGTTGGAGTATTTCCCTCTCTGTGTTCTGTTATTAGTTGGAGTATTTCCCTCTCTGTGTTCTGTTATTAGCTGGAGTATTTCCCGCTCTGTGTTCTGTTATTAGCTGGAGTATTTCCCTCTCTGTGTTCTGTTATTAGCTGGAGTATTTCCCTCTGTATGATCTGTTATTAGTTGGAGTATTTCCCTCTCTGTGTTCTGTTATTAGTTGGAGTATTTCCCTCTCTGTGTTCTGTTATTAGCTGGAGTATTTCCCTCTCTGTGTTCTGTTATTAGTTGGAGTATTTCCCTCTCTGTGCTCTGTTTTTAGCTGGAGTATTTCCCTCTCTGTGTTCTCTTATTAGTTGGAGTATTTCCCTCTCTGTGTTCTGTTATTAGCTGGAGTATTTCCATCTGTGTGGTCTGTTATTAGTTGGAGTATTTCCCTCTCTGTGTTCTGTTATTAGTTGGAGTATTTCCCTCTCTGTGTTCTGTTATTAGCTGGAGTATTTCCCTCTGTGTGATCTGTTATTAGTTGGGGTATTTCCCTCTCTGTGATCTGTTATTAGTTGGAGTATTTCCCTCTCTGTGTTCTGTTATTAGTTGGAGTATTTCCCTCTCTGTGTTCTGTTATTAGCTGGAGTATTTCCCTCTGTGTGATCTGTTATTAGTTGGGGTATTTCCCTCTGTGTGATCTGTTATTAGTTGGGGTATTTCCCTCTTTGTGATCTGTTACTAGCTGGAGTATTTCTCTCTGTGTGATCTGTTATTAGCTGGAGTATTTCCCTCTCTGTGTTCTGTTATTAGTTGGAGTATTTCCTTCTTTGCGATCTGTTATTAGTTGGAGTATTTCCCTCTCTGTGATCTGTGACTAGCTGGAGTATTTCCCTCTCTGTGTTCTGTTATTAGTTGGAGTATTTCCCTCTGTGTGATCTGTTATTAGTTGGAGTATTTCCCTCTCTGTGTTCTGTTATTAGTTGGAGTATTTCCCTCTCTCTGTTCTGTTATTAGTTGGAGTATTTCCCTCTGTGTGATCTGTTATTAGTTGGAGTATTTCTCTCTCTGTGTTCTGTTATTAGTTGGAGTATTTCCCTCTCTGTGATCTGTTATTAGTTGGAGTATTTCCCTCTCTGTGTTCTGTTATTAGATGGAGTATTTCCCTCTCTGTGTTCTGTTATTAGTTTCATTATTTCCCTCTATGTGCTCTTTTAGCAGCTGCAGTATTTCAGCACTTCGTGGGTACAATCCAATCAACGACCCATTTCTTTCTATCAGACATAAAAGAAATAAAATCATCACCACAATCATGCAAGTGTAAGCGCCAACAACTGCGTCAGAGGTGTTGGCACTCAGGAGTTGTGCAGCAGTCCACAAGAGATTAGAAATTGTGCAAACAATAGTGATGGCCATAATCATGGAGGATGTCCACGCGAAAGTTGCAGTTGACAAAAATGAAATAAAACGAAAGATTCAGGACCATTTGGAAAAAGAGATTAGGAATTGAGAGAAAGGGGGAAACCAATTGAAGTTGCTTTGAAAACAGCCTTTCTGAAACCAGAAGAGGAGGCCGACCATATAAACGATGGACAGAGGGAATAACAGAATGCATGGGAATCTCGAGATATGAAGCCAATAAACGGGCATTGTCCCGCTGTTTATGCTTCACCTCGACACCGCAAGGGACAAGAGGGACATGATGGGATGAGACGATGAGATGAGCAACCTTTTAATTGCAAACACCTTTTTAAAACAATATGCAACAAGGTTGCACAAGTGGACCTGGCGCGATGGGTACTACAGAAACCCGGTTGATTACATCGGAACACAACAAAGATGGAGGACGTGTTTGTTGAATGTTTCAATTTGAAGGATGTATCTATCTGTTCTTGAATGTTTCAATTTGAAGGATGTATCTATCTGTTCTAGTTTACATTTTATCGCTTCTGTACGTGACCAGATGCAGCGAAACATGCCAGGCAATACACTGGGCAATCTATTTGTTGTGTCTTCATCACTCAAGTTCACAAGGGGAAGCCACAGTCTGGCACACAGCCGGACATTGTACTTGTCATTTGGTCAAACTGACCTAGACGTCCTGTTGTCCAGCTGTTCACATTGTCAGTTGTCCTATCTCCATGTGTCCCCCAAATGACCACTAAATTCTATGTCCCTGTGTCCCCCGATGACCACTACATTCTATGTCTCCACGTGTCTGCCGATGACCACTACATTCTATGTCTCCACGTGTCTCCCGATGACCATGGGCCACTACCCGGCATCTGATAGCAGTTGAGCAGTCCTTAGACAGCACAGTTTGTTGCACAACTGTCTCCCGGCGTTCGGCTGAATTGGAGCATCACCAACAACAGGGAAGGTGGTAAAACACCCCATAACCAACAAATATATTCAGACACATTCAGTGAGCTCTAATATGTTTGCACCTGGTTGCATGCACCCATCCCCACCTTTCTGTGAAGAATTAAACAGCGACAAATGACGTAGAGATGTTAAGTGCCATTCACCAAGGCGCAGAATTCGTGTGAGGCAGAATTAAAGCCCGCTGCCCGTCCTGGTCAACTGGAAACGCGTTAAAACTCCTGCTAATGTCAGGTAAATGGTGCTTTAACAGAAGTACTTGCAATTATCCATTCGCACCGACACAAACTGTTGGTAAACAAACAACAACGCTCTGTGAACGTTGTCCAGGCGCCACATCAAACACGGGCAGACAACTCTCGCTTGCCAACCAAGCATGGAGCTAAGCAGATTGTGGGAAAGCGTTGATGAATAGAATGACAAGACGCCAGGCGGCATGAAACTGGGGCTTTCATGGTCAGCTTGTCACTGCACATCCCAGGTTATGAAACTAGCAGGCAGAAAATAATGGGCACAACTAAATAGGATTTGTAAACTGTAGGTGCAAGTCATTGCAGTGGCAATTAGTTGTGAGTAGTTTCCCCTAGAAGTTTTGTTTGATTGGCTGTCGAAACCCTGGTGGGTATAGTATGTCCACAAACGAATGCCGTCATTCACGATCAATTATTTTGAAAACTGTCTGTTGCATCGTTATGAAATTTTTCCTGCCGTCTTATATTTACCCCCACCCAAGGAATATGTCTTTGATAGGTCCAAAAGCAACTTAAATCATCGAAAGCGGTGACATTTCTTTGATGTTTTGCTGAAAAACTAGTGATTTCTCGCTAACAAACTTGTTTTTACAGTAAGGAACGCCCAGCCAATTCACATGACGACACAAGGCGTATCCGGATTCGTATGGAAGTGGGTGCAATAAAAGAAGTAGCTTAAAAGTCGACAATGTCGCTACCGGGTTTTTATCCCACATGGCTCCGTTTATTTCCGCAGCGCGGAAAGCGTCGCACAAAGCACGAACTCCGTAGCTCCAGCGACGACCCTCGGGAGTCTCCGAAAAAATGCACTCGTGAAATGAAGGACGCGACCCGGAATCGAACATACAACCTTCGGAGCCCGAGTCAGACGGCTTGACAACTTCACCACGGAGAATCCCCAGAGGGGTGCAATGTGTAATATTAGTAAAGACAGAGAATTTACAGAGGTATGGGGTAAATAATTTGTAAATTGACAGGAAAGTAGAAGGAATATATTTCTTACCTTATTTTTCATTTCTTTCTTGTTTTTTTCAGCTGCTGGTTAATAATGTGTACACAAGTATTCATGTTAGCTTTTTATATTGAGTTCGTGAAAGCTTCCAAATAGCTGTGCGTTAATGTGCGTATGGAGTGACCAGAAATGATACCACAATTTAGTCATCATGTTTCCATTTTTAAGGATCTGTTCAGCTGTCTGTGTAGTTTGTTCACACGTACACATGGGTGACAGACCCGCTTTGAGTCTTCGTGAAAGATTGTCTACTCTGCTGTTTACCGTTCAGAGACGGAACATGATTACCTGTTTTGCACTATGAAAATAGTTGTCAGTGTCTCTGTAGTGGGCTTTCTTCTTAACGACCAAGATGTTGGTCCTCTTTTCATTGAAGTTTATAGATTGATTCGTATGCACGTGTGTTGTCCCCTAATTTGACAACGTGCTTGCTCTCACGTTTCTTGTTATGCCACAATATGTCAGTTTCCACCGCAATATTACTCTTCTGTTGGTATTCAATGCGTTCTAGTGTGTGTGTGTGTGTGTGTGTGTGTGTGTGTGTGTGTGTGTGTGTGTGTGTGTGTGTGTGTGTGTGTGTGTTTTTTTTTCAATACAGTTGTTTGTCACCGCTGAGGGCTTGCGGAATTGAAAATTCATCACTGTGGAATACAAACATGTTGCCATTGACATTATGCTGATGCTGTAATGTTTAGGGCCTGCAATTCTTCTGAATATTTGTAACAAAATATCGCAGTTGGTGTGCACGTGGATTAAGGTCTGCGATCTGCTCAGACCTTAATCCGTGTAGGACGATTCCAGTAGGTTGATGACTGCTCTCGGTTGCATAAAATTCAGTCCATCCTTTCTCCAATAATCCTCTTCCTTTGTCAACACATGGTACTCACATTTTTTTCCAGTAACCTTTATCAATATTTAATAGCGCTGACTGGATTAGTACCTTGACGTCAGACAATTTGAATATAGTATTGTCAGCTGCCACCTGTCCTTTAATTTTAGCCCACATAAGTTCTATAGGGTTAAAATGAGAATAGTACGGCGGAAGTCTCAAGCAGCCATGACGATGCTCTTCTATCAGCTTGTCGATTTGATATTTCTTGCTTTTTGGCGTCTGTTTTACAAGGGACAACAATTCTAGCCAGAAATACGGAGTCATATCTTTTTTGCTCCCCATGTACTCAATGCTGTAGGTATTTTGTCTTCTTGGGCAACAACATTGATATCATGCATTGTCCATAATTAGACACGACGGTCTATCTAGGGATGGAAGCACAGTATTCTCGAGCCAATCTCTAAATATATTACCATTCATCTTATTATGATAATCCCTATTGTCTGTATGCTTTGATACGAACACTAGCCCAGCATTCTGTTGTAAGCCATTATGCGTATTACCAGCATGGGCTATGACCAAAAGCTGTCCTATACTACTGGGCACATATCGCTTTATCTGTCCATCCACTGATTGCCATTCCTTATCACTTGTGTGGTGCGCATTGATCCACATTTCATCCAAACACACTATGCCATAATTTTCTTCTGCGCATTTCCCTTATTTCACGTAGGTATCTGCTTCTCATGGCTCCTAAATGCGGTTGCTCGCAAAGATTATTTCTACCGCCCTTGTACTTTCTAATAGTGAAGATAATGTCCTTATAATTTTCCACAAAGTTGTTTTGGATAGCTCTATGTTATTGTTCTTTCTGAACCAAACCCTAAGTTTTCTTACAGTCACTGTTTCTTTGGCATCCAGCATTTTTATAATGCTGGATAATCCTGGATATAAAATCCAAAATGTTTATAATTTTAGGAGTCTCCGTGGCGAAGTAGTCAAGCCTTTTCCGGGCCGCATCCTTCGGTTCACGAGTTAAATTTTTGGAAACTTCTGTGGGTCGTCGCTAGAGCTGCGGAGTTTATGCTTTGTGCAATGCTTTCCGCGCTGCGGAAAGAGACCGAGCCATATTGGATAGAACCCGGTGCAATGAAGTCGACCCTGTCGAATTTTAAGCGACTTTTTAAAGTATTTTTATAATAGCTCGCCTTATGAGATCTTTGTCAAAGCTGTCTACAATAACCTTTCTACCTACTGTTTGGTTATAGCGTGGTGGTTTAATTCCAGATTCTTACACCCATCGACGAAATGACCGTTTACTCAAACCCAATGCATGCACTGTTCTTTTTTCGGAATTTGTAATAGTATAAAACAGTTTCCTGCGATCAGCTTCTTGACAAAAATATGTGTACAACTTCATAGCGATTCTTTGAAGTGTGTACACAATTTCGCATTCAATCCCATTGAAAAATATTCACACATTTCAATGTTAGCGATAAGTGGTAAGATTAAAAAAACAAAAAACAAACAACAACAACATATTAATCAGGTTTCATGAAATAACCCACATTTTGAGAAACCTCTGAACAGTCCTAGTTTAAACAACGCGGGGAGTTGGCATAAGGCTAATCCCGTGAAAATATTCAACATTGAGTGCTAATTGTCTGGCTACGCTGTAATACATTTAAAATTATGAATTTCATCTCAGACTCGTAAATTATATACCGCATATAAACAAACTTTGAAATCTGCTGTAAAATATCCAGAACAAAAATTTTTTTGTTGGGTGGCCATAATGATAAGGTTATATACTAAATTTCATAATTTTCCCTCAGTTGGTTACTGAGATATGAATGTTTATATTGAGGCAAACAATTGTGAATGCACTTTAGTTCGTCGGTCAGTGGTGCAGAAATATACACCGTAGGGAAAATTTGGGGCCATTAAAACCTGGAACACACCAATGAGCAAGCTCTACAAGATGCAGATGAATACCGTAAACTAATTAGAGAAATTAGAAGTAGACAGTCACACATGACTGGACACGTTATGAGAAGAAATACATGAGAGAACTTGGTGACAACTGGCAGGATTGAGAGGAAAAGAGACAGGAGACGTAAATATCTGGATGGCTTGGCCACTTGGCATAGTCGAGACAGACACATAGAGCTGATCCAAGACCTTGGTTTGGTTATCATTTGTAATGTTTGATTCAATGACAACAGTGACATTCCTAGATAGTGTCTGATATAGGGACAACATGGACATGTCTATGTAATGTCTGATATAGGGACAACATGGATATGTCTATGTAATGTTTGATATAGGGACAACGTGGATATGTCTATGTAATGTCTGATATAGGGACAACATGGATATGTCTATGTAATGTCTGATATAGGGACAACGTGGACATGTCTATGTAATGTTTGATATAGGGACAACGTGGATATGTCTATGTAATGTTTGATTCAATGACAACAGTGACATCCTAGATAGTGTCTGATATAGGGACAACATGGACATGTCTATGTAATGTCTGATATAGGGACAACATGGATATGTCTATGTAATGTCTGATATAGGGACAACATGGATATGTCTATGTAATGTCTGATATAGGGACAACATGGATATGTTTATGTAATGTCTGATATAGGGACAACGTGGACATGTCTATGTAATGTCTGATATAGGGACAACGTGGATATATCTATGTAATGTCTGATATAGGGACAACATGGATATATCTATGTAATGTCTGATATAGGGACAACGTGGATATGTTTATGTAATGTCTGATAATGGGACAACATGGATATGTCTATGTAATGTCTGATATAGGGACAACATGGATATATCTATGTAATGTCTGATATAGGGACAACATGGATATATCTATGTAATGTCTGATATAGGGACAACGTGGATATGTCTATGTAATGTCTGATATAGGGACGTGGATATGTTTATGTAATGTCTGATATAGGGACAACGTGGATATGTCTATGTAATGTCTGATATAGGGACAACGTGGATATGTTTATGTAATGTCTGATATAGGGACAACATGGATATGTTTATGTAATGTCTGATATAGGGACAACATGGACATGTCTATGTAATGTCTGATATAGTGACAACGTGGATATGTCTATGTAATGTCTGATATAGGGACAACGTGGACATGTCTATGTAATGTCTGATATAGGGACAACATGGATATGTTTATGTAATGTCTGATATAGGGACAACGTGGACATGTCTATGTAATGTCTGATATAGGGACAACGTGGATATGTCTATGTAATGTCTGATATATGGACAACATGGATATGTCTATGTAATGTCTGATATAGGGACAACGTGGACATGTCTATGTAATGTCTGATATAGGGACAACATGGATATGTCTATGTAATGTCTGATATAGGGACAACGTGGATATGTCTATGTAATGTCTGATATAGGGACAACATGGATATGTCTATGTAATGTCTGATATAGGGACAACGTGGACATGTCTATGTAATGTCTGATATAGGGACAACATGGATATGTCTATGTAATGTCTGATATAGGGACAACTTGGATATGTTTATGTAATGTCTGATATAGGGACAACATGGACATGTCTATGTAATGTCTGACATAGGGACAACATGGATATGTCTATGTAATGTCTGATATAGGGACAACATGGATATGTCTATGTAATGTCTGATATAGGGAAAACGTGGATATGTCTATGTAATGTCTGATATAGGGACAACTTGGATATGTCTATGTAATGTCTGATATAGGGACAACATGGATATGTCTATGTAATGTCTGATATAGGGACAACGTGGATATGTCTATGTAATGTCTGATATAGGGGACAACGTGGATATGTCTATGTAATGTCTGATATAGGGACAACAGTGGATATTCTATGTAATGTCTGATATAGGGGACAAACGTGGCATGTATCTATGTAATGTCTGATATAGGGGACAACGATGGATATGGTCTATGTAATGTCTGATATAGGGACTAACATGGAGGTATGTCTATAGTATGTCTGAATGTCGGGACTAGACACTTGGATATGTCTATTAATGTCTGAAATGCGGAACAAAGGGACTGGGCTATGTAATGTCTGATATGGCGACCTGGATATGTTTATGTAATGTCTGATATAGGGACACATGGATTGTCTAGGTAATGTCCTGATATAGGGAACGAACATGGATATGGTCTATGTAATGTCTGATATAGGGACAAACGTGGACATGTCTATGTAATGTCTGATATAGGGACAACATGGATAGTATCTATTTAATGTCTGATATAGGGACAACATGGATATGTCTATGTAATGTCTGATATAGGGACAACATGGATATGTCTATGTAATGTCTGATATAGGGACAACATGGATATGTCTATGTAATGTCTGAAATGGGGACAACGTGGATATGTCTATGTAATGTCTGATATAGTGACAACGTGGACATGTCTATGTAATGTCTGATATAGGGACTAACATGGATATGTCTATGTAATGTCTGATATAGGGACAACGTGGGGCCAACTATGGATATGGTCTATGTAATGTCTGATATAGAGGACAACATGGATATGAGGTCGATGTAATGTCTGATATAGGGACAACTTGGATATGTCTATGTAATGTTCTGATGATAGGGACACAACATGGATCTGTCTATGTATATGTTCTGATATCGGGGACAAACATGGATATGTCTATGTAATGTACCTGATATAGGGACAACATGGATATGTCTATGTAATGTCTGTATAGGGGACAACTTGGATATGTCTATGTAATGTCTGGAAATGGGGACAAACGTTGGACATGTATATGTAATGGTCTGATATAGGGGCCAACGTGGATATGTTTATGTAATGTCGGATATAGGGACCAACATGGATATGTCTATGTACATTGTCTGATATAGGGAACAACATGGATATGTCTATGTAATGTCTGATATAGGGACAACGTGGACATGTCTATGTAATGGCTGATATAGGGACAACATGGGATATGTCTATTTAATGTCTGGATATATGATAGGGACAACATGGTATATCATATGTAATGTCTGAATAGAGGGACAACGTGGATATGTTTAGGTAATGTCTGATTATAGGGACAACGTGGACATGTCTATGTAATGTCTGATATAGGGACAACATGGATATGTCTATGTAATGTCTGAAATGGGGACAACGTGGACATGTCTAGATAATCTCTGATATAGGGACAACTGGATTATGTCAATGTAATGTCTGATATCAGGGACCAACATGGATAATGTCTATGTATGTCGTGATATATGGGACAACGTAGGATATGTTTATGTTAATGTCTGATATAGGGACAACGTGGACATGTCTATGTAATGTCTGATATAGGGACAACATGGATATGTCTATGTAATGTCTGAAATGGGGACAACGTGGACATGTCTAGATAATCTCTGATATAGGGACAACATGGATATGTCTATGTAATGTCTGATATAGGGACAACATGGATATGTCTATGTAATGTCTGATATAGGGACAACGTGGACATGTCTAGATAATCTCTGATATAGGGACAGTAAAGACCTTTCTGTATAGGACATTCCAAAGTAACTGCTCACTCAGAGATAGCACGGACATGTCTATAACGGGTTAGTAAATAAATAATGATTTACCCTCATAGAATGGGACTGGGACAAATACATTGCTATTGGAGAACAGATCAGATAGTTAAACATAGGCTGGCCAAAGGGACCTCGGATTTGAAGCATTCATTCTAAGTGTGGCTGTCTTTAAATATATTCAGGCCGAAGTTCAGGGAGCTTAAGAAGCGGAGGAAAAATCAAAATGAGGAGGAGAAAGAAGAGGAATCCATGAAAAGGCAAAACGCTGGCGGCTGAGACGGGCCGCCGGCAAGTTGCACATAAGGTTACAACTGTGAACTAGTTACAACTGTGAATTAGTTACAACTGTCAACTGAAGGATGTTGACACAGTTGTACCGTGTGCCGCTGCTGCAGTTGTTGGCTAGGGGAAGTCCCTGCATGCATGCTCTGTGTGTTTCTGCCAATTGAAACACACACAGCACTGGAAGGGAGTCAATAAGCGCACACGCGGAGTCGTCTAGTACGCCGTTTATATGATTTCTCTCTCTCTTCTCTCTGTCTCTCTTGTTCTTTCCATCTCTCACAGATCCCCTTCTCCCCTGCTCCTCATCCCTCTTTGACAGCAGAGAGATAAGAACGGCTGAAAATTAGATGGGTTTGCGTACCCAATTCTTAACCCTTTTAAAATAAAGTTCGGTTTTTCGTTCTCTCTCACCCCCCCCCCTCTCTCTCTCTCTCACTCTCTCTCTCACTCTCTCTCTCTCTCGTAGTCTCTCTGTGTCTTTCTGTGTGGTGTGTGTCTCCCTCACACACACTCTCTCTATATATCCCGCCACCCCCTGCCCCTTTGTCTCTGAGTCTCAGTTCCCAATCCCCATGTGTCTGCCCTCTCCCTCTCTCAATTTGTAGTGTCTCTGTCTGTCTCTCCATCTCCCTCTTTCTATCTCTCCTTGTCTCTGCATATCTATCTCTATCTCTCTCTCCTCTCTCTCCCCACTATATCCCCCCTCTTTACCTCTCTCTGTGCATGTCTGTCTTACTGTTTCTCTCCCTTCTCTGTCTCTCTCCCCTACCTCTCTCCGTCTCTCTCTCTCTTTCTCTCCCCTTGTCTCTCACTCCCCCATCTCCCCCCTCTCTAATTAGAAGCCACAATCTGACCCCGCCCTGTGTGTCGGTGAAGCCTGACGGAGACGCGTGCAAATACTGCCAGAATTCCTTCGTCTCCGGCACTCGCTGGCTGCTCCGTCCAGCCCGGCACAGCCTAGTATTGGTGGGTGACATGACGTTACCACCCCCACCACCACCATCATCATCACGATCATCACCTCCAGTACCGCCATCACCATCATCACAGCCACTACCAACATTCTCATAACAATTTAACATATTTGTGGTTAGTACCCCGGTAAATTAATAAGTAAGTCACAAATGGCTGTAGAAAAATAACTAAATATGATAACAACTTGAAACCAGTTTATTTTTATACATACATTGTCCCTTTATTTCTCAACATAATTTCCACCAACATTGATGCACTTATCCCATCGTTTTATCAGTCCTCCCAAACTGGTTGCATAGAACTGCGTGCTCTGTTTTCTAAACTACGTTTTCACTTCACTGTCAATTTCGTCGTCACTCGCGAAATGTGTCTCGCCAAGGTGGGTTTTCAGTGGACTTAGCCCTAGCGATTTCCCGTAAACCGGCGCATAGCTGGGTAGAAAAAGTTACGAGGGCGAGTCAATAAATAAGTCACACAGTTCTATGGGATGGCAGTTAAATGAAAACAGAGTAGGCAATTCTATGCCGCCGATTTTGGAAGACTGATAAAACTATGGGTCATATAGATAGGTCATTGTGACAATGACCTATAAACGTAAACCGGCGCATAGCTGGGTAGAAAAAGTTACGAGGGCGAGTCAATAAATAAGTCACACAGTTCTATGGGATGGCAGTTAAATGAAAACAGAGTAGGCAATTCTATGCCGCCGATTTGGGAAGACTGATAAAACTATGGGTCATATAGATAGGTCATTGTGACAATTGTCTTTGAACTGATAGAACATTGTGACAATTGTCTGTGAACTGATAGAATATTGTGACGAATGTCTGTGAACTGATGTAACATTATTTATTGTATTTTCAGCGTCCTAATTCTTTTGCATTTAGAGTTTGTAGGACATGACTCGGCGTGACGTACTCCCCAAGAAAGGAGGACATTCTGAGCTATATATAGTAGGACATGACGTGATGTGACAGACTCGCCAAGAAAGGTGACATATTTGGTTAGAGTGAAACATGACTTTGTGTGACGAACTCGCCTGGATGGTTGAGTTAGAGAGTTACACAACAAACGGTGACGAACTCGCCTGTTTCAGACATGGGTAAGTATAATGTAGCAAACCCGATTTATCCCCACAGTGACGACTTTATGTCGCAAACCCGATTTATCCCCACAGTGACGACTTTATGTCGCAAACCCGATTTATCCCCACAGTGACGACTTTATGTCGTAAAACCCGATTTATCCCCACAGTGGCGACTGTATGTCGTAAAACCCGATTTATCCCCACAGTGACGACTTTATGTCGCAAAACCCGACTGTATGTAGCAAAAGTCAGTTAAACGACCGTGGTTGACACGAAGACCAGGCACAGACAGCCAGCGCCATCTGCCGTGGTTGTGGGCCCACATCGCGCAGTGAGCAGCAACAATAAACAAGGCGCGGGGGGGGGGGGGGGGGGGCGTCAGATGTTGCACTCATCCTCATCCAGCGACTACAACAGCCGGCTCAGATTGTCGGTCTCGAGTCGGAGACAGCCAGGGCAGACCTCGCCACTCACATGTCGCTAATAACCGGATCAAATTAGTGGTCCCCAGCCTCCAGGCTAGGCGATACCGACACCTCTTTTGTAAGCTAAAGATCGCGGTTTAGGTTGCCAACGAAGCTAGACAGAAATGACTGGTTTAGGAAGTACAAATCATTGTTGACATGGTGCCGCTGGTGGCGAGGTCAAACATCACTCCGTGTCTGCACTAAGACCCGGGTTAGGTTACCACAGAGAGGCTTAGGTTCTGGAGAGGTTAGGAAGAGGGGAGGGGCGGGGCGGGTGATGTCCAGGAAGGGCTGGCTTCCTGCCTGGGGCTGGATCTGTCTGAGAATCCTTGGTCGTAGCCACTGAAACATGATCAGGGTCTTCATGGCTGGCAGTACAGTGCTTTTACTCCAGAGAAAGGATAGCAGACGGTTGTGAAATGTCATCAACACATGTAGAGATGAGCAATGCTACCACGTACATAATAACAAACATCAACAGAACTCAGTTAACCAACAACTAACCGTGTGTAATATGAATATGTTAATAATAAAATATGCATGTAACGACATACACGTCATAGACGTGAAACAAGAATGACATTATCACACGTTAGTGGAATTCAGTTCACATACATTAACATAAATTAAGTTCACATACATTAAGATAAATTAAGTTCACATACATTAAGCATTTAAAAAAAAAAAAAACCAAGAAAAATAAAAATGAAGGTAACACACATATAACAAGAAACAAGCCATGAAAGATTTGATAGAAATTCAGTTAGCAAACATAGCAAAGTTGAAATAATCAAACGCATAAAAAGAAACAGTGTATAAAATTTTACTGTAATGAAGTTACGAACGAACGAACGAAGGAACGAACGAACGAAGGAACGAAAATCTTTATTTTCAAAGGGTTAAGAATTGGGCACGCAGGCCCGTCTGACATTCTGCCCTTCTTCTCTATTTCCTCTCATGCATTCTTTCATTCAACATCAATTATGAAGCACATTTTTGACAACAAAAGAACAATAAACATTAAAATGCATAAAAAATAATCAATAACAAATGACTCACTGAGGCAATGTTTAACAAGGTGTAACGTGCCATACATATGGAAATGTTTTTTGGCTAGTTGTCGTTTGAGATAATTTACCATGAGCAAGAATAAGACATAAATTGAGTTTACAAAAATATCTTGTCTCATCTCATCTTGTTCCTCTTGTACTTGTGGTGTCGAGGCAAAGTATAAACAGCTGGGGTGG
>JACEFZ010003859.1:22500-44153 GCA_014155875.1 Cepaea nemoralis
CCTGCCACACACTCACATACTGTATGTACACTCTCATGGACACCCCTTGGTCGTCTTTCCTCGCTGCCCATCACACCCACCCGCCCCTGCCACACCACTCACATACTGTATGTACACTCACATGGACACCCCTTGGTCTCTTTCCTCGCTGCCCATCACACCCACCCCGCCCCTGCCACACACTCACAATACTGTATGTACACTACATGGACACCCCTTGGTCGTCTTTCCTCGCTGCCCATCACACCCACCCGCCCCTGCCACACACTCACATACTGTATGTACACTCACATGGACACCCCTTGGTCGTGTTTCCTCGCTGCCCATCACCATATCTTCTCTGCTTCTACGATTCTCGACACCCCCCCCCCCCCCATTCCTTTCAGTCTTCATGCAAATCAAATCAAATCTAATCAAATCAACTTTATTAGGGTCACAAATTGGGCGCGCAGGCCCGTCTTACATTCGGCCCTTCCAATCACTCGTCTTTCGTTCATCAAGAGCATTATACATTTACATAGGAAGAACAATAAACATTGTGAAATGAATGTTGTAAACATAAACAAGGCTAATTTGCAGGTATGCATATGACGTCCCCACCCCACCGTCCCCACCCCACCGTCCCCACCCCACCGTCCCCACCCCACCGTCCCCACCCCACCGTCCCCACCCCGCCATGCCTGGTAGTGTAACAGCACACACTCTCGCCGTGTCAGCCACTGAACGTGCGGGTTCGTGTTTCATCCACAGTCTGGGAGCCTTGAGATAGGTAACACATGTTTTCATGTATTTTTGTATTGTTCTCATTTTGTTCATATATGTGTTCATTTCATAAATTATGTATTGTCATTTCGTTAATCTCTGTGTTCATTTCATAAAATATGTATTGTCCTTTTGTTCATCTATGTGTTCTTAAAATATGTATTGTCATTTTGCTAATCTCTGTGTTCATTTCATAAAATATGTATTGTCATTTTGTTCATCTCTGTGTTCATTTCATAAAATATGTATTGTCATTTAGGTAATCTCTGTGTTCATTTCATAAAATATGTATTGTCATTTAGGTAATCTCTGTGTTCATTTCATAAAATATGTATTGTCATTTTGTTCATCTCTGTGTTCTTAAAATATGTATTGTCATTTCGTTAATCTCTGTGTTCATTTCATAAAATATGTATTGTCATTTTGTTCATCTCTGTGTTCATTTCATAAAATATGTATTGTCATTTTGTTCATCTCTGTGTTCATTTCATAAAATATGTATTGTCATTTTGTTCATCTCTGTGTTCTTAAAATATGTATTGTCATTTCGTTAATCTCTGTGTTCATTTCATAAAATATGTATTGTCATTTTGTTCATCTCTGTGTTCATTTAATAAAATATGTATTGTCATTTTGTTCATCTCTGTGTTTATAAAATATGTATTGTCATTTTGTTCATCTCTGTGTTCATAAAATATGTATTGTCATTTTGTTCATCTCTGTGTTCATAAAATATGTATTGTCATTTTGTTCATCTCTGTGTTTATAAAATATGTATTGTCATTTTGTTCATCTCTGTGTTCATTTCATAAAATATGTATTGTCATTTTGTTCATCTCTGTGTTCATAAAATATGTATTGTCATTTTGTTCATCTCTGTGTTTATAAAATATGTATTGTCATTTTGTTCATCTCTGTGTTCATAAAATATGTATTGTCATTTTGTTCATCTCTGTGTTCATAAAATATGTATTGTCATTTTGTTCATCTCTGTGTTTATAAAATATGTATTGTCATTTTGTTCATCTCTGTGTTTATAAAATATGTATTGTCATTTTGTTCATCTCTGTGTTCATAAAATATGTATTGTCATTTTGTTCATCTCTGTGTTCATAAAATATGTATTGTCATTTTGTTCATCTCTGTGTTTTATAAAATATGTATTGTCATTTGTTCATCTCTGTGTTTATAAAATATGTATTGTCATTTTGTTCATCTCTGTGTTTATAAAAAGATTTCTTTTGTTATTTTGATAAAAATGTTTTTTTTTGTTCATTTGTTTCATTTATAAAAATTTTTTTGGGGTCTTTTCTTTTTAAAAAAAATTTTTTATTTTGGAATTTGTTTCTTTTAAAAAAAAATTGTTTTTTTTATCTCCTTAAAAAAAGATTTCATTTGTTAATCCTTTTCTTTATAAAATATTATTTATTTTTTATTCTTTTCATTTATAAAATTTTTTTTTTTTGTTACTTTTTATAAAAAAAAGATTTTCATTTTTTATTCTTTTTATAAAAAAAATTTCTTTTTTATTCTTGTTCATTTTAAAAAAATTAGTCATTTTTATTCTTTTTATTTCTTAAAAAGTTTTCTTTTTTTTCCCTTTTTTTTAAAAAAAAAAGTTTTTCTTTTGTTCTCCCTTTTTTTTAAAAATTTTGCATTTTTTTCATCTTGGTTTATTTCTTTTTTGTCATTTTTTTCATTGTGTTTTAAAAATTATTTTTTTTTGTTTCACATAAATATGTACATTTTGTTCATTTTTGGGTTATTTTTAAAAAAGAGACCGGAAAATATGATTTTATTTTTGAAAAAAAATTGATTTTTCATTCCCTTTTCATTTATAAAAATTTTATTTCATTTGTTACTCCGGATAAAAAAATTTCATTTTTTATCCTTGGCAATAAAAAATTTTTGTTTTTGTTATCTTTTTTATAAATATTAGTCTTTTTTTTCCCCGTTTTTAAAATTGTATTTCTTTTTTTTTTTCTCTTGCATAAAAAAATTTTTGTCATTTTGTTACCTTTTTTTAAAAAATTTTTTCATTTTTTTCATTTTGTTTTGGTTTTGCTTTTTCACCGTTTTTTCAAAAATATTGTTTTCATTTTGCATTTGGGTTTTTAAAAAGGGATTTTCATTTTTTTTACCGGAAAAAAAATGTAAAATTTTTTTTTCCTCTGTGTTTTTCTAAAAAATTTAAGGAAAAAAAATTTTATTTTTTTTTTTTGAAAAATAGAGACACTCTTTTTATAAAAAAAATTTTGCATTTTTTCATCCTTTGTTAAAAAAACATTTTTTTTTCCCGGAAAAATAATTTTCCCTTTTTTCCTCCTTTTAAAAAATGATTGTATTTTGTTCTCCTTTTTTCATTCAAAAATATTAGCATTTTTTTATCCGGTTTTTTTAAAAATGTTTTTTTTTTATTCTGTGTTTATTAAAAAAATTGCTTTTTTCACCTGTGTTTAAAAATTTTTGTCATTTTTTATTTGTTTTATAAAAATTTCTTTTTTTTTTTCCTTTGCACATAAAATATGTTTTCATTTTTTACTTGGTTTTTAAAAAAAGTATTTTATTTTGTTTACTTTTTTTTATAAAAAATTTTTTGTATTTGTTATTCTGTTTCTTTATAAAAAAGTTTGTAGTTCATCCTTTTCTTTCAAAATTGTTTTTTTGTTTCTCTGTTTTAAAATAGTTTGTTTATTTTGCACCTTTTTTTATAAAAAGTATTGTATTTTTTTTATTTGGTTCAAAAAAGGATTTTTCACCTGTTTCAAATTTTTTTTTTAAATTTTTTTTTCACCTTTTTTATAAAAAAAGTTTTATTTTTTCATTTGTTTTTTAAAATATGTTTTCAGCACTCTTTTTTAAAAAGACTTTTTTACCGTGCATAAAAGATTTTATTTTCAACTCCTTTAATTTTAAATAGTATTTCTTGGCTAACCCGGTTTTTTTTAAAAAATTTAAGGGTTTTTTTTCTCTCGGTTTTTAAATAGTTTTAGTCAACCCGGAAATTTTTTGAAAATTTTTTTTCATTTTTTTATTTGTTTTTTGATTTTCAGTGAATTCCCCCGGAAAGAAAAATGTTTGTTTTTGTTTTCTCGTTTTTTAAAAATCCCCAAAAAAATTAAAAAAATTTTTTATTGGGGTTTTTACCCTTCATGAGGGGGGGGGGTTTTTTGGGTTTTTTTTCCTTTTTGGGGGTTTTTTCCCCCCGGGGTTTCCCGGGGTTTTCTATGCGGGGTTTATTTGGGTTTTTCCCGGGGATGTCTCCCGGTTTTATTTTGGCCTGGGTTTTGGGGTTTTTTTTGGGTTTTTTGTTTGGGGTTCAAATGAAAGGGAAAACTGGACCAAAAAATGTGTGCAAAATGGGCATTAACCAATTTAAAGGGCCTTGTGCCCCTTTTTACCGAAAAAAAAGTTCTTTTTTTTTCAACCATACCCGGTTTATGGGGGTATCCGGCATTTACGCCACCACCCAACGGGGTTGGCACCATTCGTGTCCCAACCACTTGGGACATTTCGGGTTTCGCTGCCATCCCCCCATTTTTTGGGGTGGGTCACGGTGTTTCAGCTGTCCATCCCCACATTGGGGTTATCATGGGTAGTGGTCACGGTGTTTCAGCTGTCCATACCTCACATTGGGTTATCATGGGTGTGGTCACGGTGTTTCAGCTGTCCATACCTCACATTGGGTTATCATGGGTGTGGTCACGGTGTTTCAGCTGTCCATACCTCACATTGGGTTATCATGGGTGTGGTCACGGTGTTTCAGCTGTCCATACCTCACATTGGGTTATCATGGGTGTGGTCACGGTGTTTCAGCTGTCCATACCTCACATTGGGTTATCATGGGTGTGGTCACGGTGGTTCAGATGTCCATACCTCACATTGGGTTATCATGGGTGTGGTCACGGTGGTTCAGATGTCCATACCTCACATTGGGTTATCATGGGTGTGGTCACGGTGGTTCAGATGTCCATACCTCACATTGGGTTATCATGCATGGGTGTGGTCACGGTGGTTCAGATGTCCATACCTCACATTGGGTTATCGTGACTGGGTGTGGTCACGTTGGTTCAGCTGTCCATATCTCACATTGGGTTATCATGCATGGGTATAGTCACGGCAGTCCAGCTGTCCATACCTCATATTGAGTTATGCATGGGTGTGGTCACGGCAGTTCAACTGTCCATACCTCACATTGGGTTATCGTGACTGGGTGTGGTCACGTTGGTTCAGCTGTCCATTCCTCACATTGAGTTATCATGCATGGGTGTGGTCACGCTGGTTCAGCTGTCCATTCCTCACATTGGGTTAGCATGCATGGGTGTGGTCACGGCAGTTGACGCGGAGGTTTACAGGCCAGGGATCATCGAATTCATTGCATCGGGTTTTATCCCACATGACATGACACAGGGTGACCTGTCGAAAAAGCTCGAACTCCGTAGCTCCAGCGACGATCCCGTAATTGCCCTTGGGAACCAATTGATGGAGTCTGAAATCAAATCGACAATCTGCTGATTGCGAAGCAAGCTTAACCTGTCCGCGCCTCCTCGTGCTTATGTGTTGTGTGTTGATGTATTTGTTTATATATTGTGTGCTGTTGTATTTGTTTATATGTTGTGTTTTGTTGTATTTGTTTATATGGTGTGTGTTGTTGTATTTGTTTATATGGTGTGTGTTGTTGTATTTGTTTATATGTTGTATTTTATTGTATTTGTTTATATGTTGTATTTTGTTGTATTTGTTTATATGTTGTATTTTGTTGTATTTGTTTACATATTGTGTGTTTTTGTATTTGTTTATGTTTTATGTTTTGTTGTTTTTGTTTGTTTATATGTTGTGATTTATTGTATTTGTTTATATGTTGTGTGTTGTTGTATTTGTTTATATGTTGTGTGTTTTTGTATTTGTTTATATGTTGTGTGTTGTATTTGTTTATATGTTGTATTTTGTTGTATTTGTTTATATATTGTGTGTTGTTGTATTTGTTTATATGTTATGTTTTGTTGTATTTGTTTATATGTTGTGATTTATTGCATTTTGTTTATATGTTGTGTGTTGTTGTATTTGTTTATATGTTGTATTTTGTTGTATTTGTTTACATATTGTGTGTTGTTGTATTTGTTTATGTTTTATGTTTTGTTGTTTTTGTTTATATGTTGTGATTTATTGTATTTGTTTATATGTTGTGTGTTGCTGTATTTGTTTATATGTTGTGTGTTTTTGTATTTGTTTATATGTTGTGTGTTGTTGTATTTGTTTATATGTTGTATTTTGTTGTATTTGTTTATATATTGTGTGTTGTTGTATTTGTTTATATGTTATATTTTGTTGTATTTGTTTATATGTTGTGCTTTATTGTATTTTGTTTATATGTTGTGTGTTATTTTTTTTGTTAATGTGTTGTGTTTTGTTGTATTTGTTTATGTGTTGTGTTTTGTTGTATTTGTTTATATGTTGTGTTGTGTTGTATTTGTTTATGTGTTGTGTTTTGTTGTATTTGTTTATATGTTGTGGTTTGGTATATTTGTTTATATGTTGTGCTATGTTGTATTTGTTTATATGTTGTATTTATTTATATGTTGTGGTTTGGTATATTTGTTTATATGTTGTATTTATTTATATGTTGTGGTTTGGTATATTTGTTTACATGTTGTGCTATGTTGTATTTGTTTATATGTTGTAGTTGTTTATACGTTGTGCTATGTGGCTGAGTGGTTAGAATGCCGGGCTCACCTTCGGGAGACCCGCGTTAGAATCCTCGGTAAGGCGTGGAGTTTTTTTATTTCCGGGGCAAAAAGAAAACTCTAATCTCCACAGTTTGCGGCGACTGCACTAACCATGCTGCTTTAATTCCTCAGGCTCAAGACCCCCTCCCCCGCCCCTCGTCCTACACCAAAGGTCCAATAGGCAGTAAATGACAGTTAAATGACAATTGTGCATTCTTGTATTTGTTTATATGTTGTTTGCTTGCTTGTGTTCGTTGGCTTGAGCTCCAACGCGAAGACCTGTATATCGGATGAAGGCATCCTGTTGTCCAACATCAGTGTGATGTCATACAGGACCTGAGGTTTGCGTGAGTATCCGTTGTCCCATGTCTGGCTTATTGGTGTGCAGACTGGTGGTTCCTCGCCGTACAGGCAGACACTCTCCGACTTCGGAGGAAGTTTATATGTTGTATTTGTTTATATGTTGTATTTGTTTATATGTTGTGTGTTGTTGTATTTGTTTATATGTTGTGTTTTGTTGTTTATGTTTACTGATAAAGGCAAGTCGCCGCGATGTCCTTTTCTTCCCCTAACTGTGTGGTGTAACCTGCATGACTCCGTATGGTGTAACCTGCATGACTCCGTGTGGTGTAACCTGCTTGACCCCGTGTGGTGTAACCTGCATGACCCCGTGTGGTGTAATCTGCATGACCCCGTGTGGTGTAACCTGCATGACCCCGTGTGGTGTAACCTGCATGACTCCGTGTGGTGTAACCTGCATGACTCCGTGTGGTGTAACCTGCTTGACTCCGTGTGGTGTAACCTGCATGACCCCGTGTGGTGTAACCTGCATGACCCGGTGTGGTGTAACCTGCATGACCCCGTGTGGTGTAACCTGCATGACCCCGTGTGGTGTAACCTGCATGACTCCGTGTGGTGTAACCTGCATGACCCTGTGTGGTGTAACCTGCATGACCCCATGTGGTGTAACCTGTATGACTCCGTGTGATGTAACCAGTATGACTCCGTGTGATGTAACCTGTATGACCCCGTGTGGTGTAAACTGCATGACTCCGTGTGGTGTAACCTGCATGACTCCGTGTGGTGTAACCTGCATGACCCCGTGTGGTGTAACCTGCATGACCCCGTGTGGTGTAACCTGCATGACCCCGTGTGGTGTAACCTGTATGACTCCGTGTGGTGTAACCTGCATGACCCCGTGTGGTGTAACCTGCATGACCCCGTGTGGTGTAACCTGCATGACTCCGTGTGGTGTAACCTGCATGACCCCGTGTGGTGTAACCTGCATGACCCCGTGTGGTGTAACCTGCATGACCCTGTGTGGTGTAACCTGCATGACCCCGTGTGGTGTAACCTGCATGAACCCGTGTGGTGTAATCTGCATGACCCCGTGTGGTGTAACCTGCATGACTCCGTGTGGTGTAACCTGCTTGACTCCGTGTGGTGTAACCTGCATGACCCCGTGTGGTGTAACCTGCATGACCCGGTGTGGTGTAACCTGCATGACCCCGTGTGGTGTAATCTGCATGACCCCGTGTGGTGTAACCTGCATGACTCCGTGTGGTGTAACCTGCATGACCCTGTGTGGTGTAACCTGCATGACCCCATGTGGTGTAACCTGTATGACTCCGTGTGATGTAACCAGTATGACTCCGTGTGATGTAACCTGTATGACCCCCGTGTGGTGTAAACTGCATGACTCCGGTGTGGTGTAACCTGCATGACTCCGTGTGGTGTAACCTGCATGACCCCGTGTGGTGTAACCTGCATGACTCCGTGTGGTGTAACCTGCATGACTCCGTGTGGTGTAACCTGGATGACCTCGTGTGGTGTAACCTGCATGACCCCGTGTGGTGTAACCTGCATGACCCCGTGTGGTGTAACCTGCATGACTCCGTGTGGTGTAACCTGCATGACCCCGTGTGGTGTAACCTGCATGACCCCGTGTGGTGTAACCTGCATGACCCCGTGTGGTGTAACCTGCATGACCCCGTGTGGTGTAACCTGCATGACCCCGTGTGGTGTAACCTGCATGACCCCGTGTGGTGTAACCTGCATGACCCCGTGTGGTGTAACCTGTATGACTCCGTGTTGTGTGATATTATTGGCAGTTCCCGCCAACCAGGACCGGGTGTGGCTGGTGTTTCTGATGCTACACTTCCTGACCTACAGCCTTCTACCGTCAACCACGGGGGGGGGGGGGGGGGGGGGGGGGGAGAAAACCGACAACGTCGTACAGGACACTGAGGTGACAGAGCTGCTTCAACCTCGTACATTATCCTCCCAATATGTCGATAATGCCTCCTCCATGTCAAGATGATAAAGACCGCCATATTGTTCTGTTGTCAACTCATTTAGATAGCTTTATTCGACAAACAAGTCGAAACTAGACAGACAGACAAGAGAATTGTGTGACAGACAGACAAGTGACAATTACCAGGGACTCTCCCATCGCCGGGGTGCGGTTGGAGTCGATCGCAGATGATGTTGAAACATTCAAGTGTGCAGTAACAGGTCGTTGCCACAACCTCACAGACGTCAGCGCCTGTCAAACGACAATTAGCCACATTGAGAATGTGTCGACATGAAGGCCACGTCGACCCCTCCTGGCTGTATTTACTGTACCGAGACGGCTCTGCAGGCATGACAGCCGTAGACAAGTGGGCCTGTGAGTTCACATTTAGAGGCCTTTACATTGAACCAAACCGGGGCCCTGGCTTACCGCACAGTAACTCGTGTTTCACCATTACCTATACACCGAATTGAGGGTTCGTAATCAGGTGCCGGCAATTTAGAAGCAGACTGCTTTGCGTTGATTTCGATTTATGAGGCGTTCATTCATCAAGTGCCATGCCGGTTAGCATGGGCGGTCATGTTTTGCCATCTCACAGGATCACTAGAGTCGTGGATCAGCTCTGTGTTCTTGTGTTTCTCTGCCTTCGCCTTATTCAGTACACAGTTGTAATATACACATTGTATACACGTACACGTGAATAATAACACACACACATACACAGCCTTTCACACACAGGCAGGCAGACACGCACACACGCAAAGATAATTACAGACAAAGTCTGGGAGTCTCTGTTACGAAGTGGTCAAGCCGTTTGACTCGTGCTCCGAAGGTTGTGGGTTCGATTCCAGGCCGCGCCCTTCGGTTTACGAGTTAAATGTTTCGGAGACTCCTGTGGGTCGTCGCTAAAAGCTACGGAGTTCGTGCTTTGTGCGACGCTTTCCGTGCTACGGAAAGAGACCGAGCCATATGGAATAAACCCGGTGCAATGAAGTCGACCCTGTCGACTTTTAAGCGACTTTTTTTTAAAGTTACAGACAGACATATATATACACACAAACACATGCACACACACACACACACACACACACACACACACACACACACATACACACACACACACACATATACACACACACACACACACAGCGTCAGACCTCGGTTTTCGTTTACTTCAGTTTTTGTCAGTTTCGGGTTTCGTCGATTTTTTTCCCCGCGAAAATGTGTCTCGGTTTTCGTCGAATGCCTCGGATTTCGTCCACGTGCCCACATGACCTCGCTACTGATTTTGCGAAACCTAATGGACCCACGGGATCTTCTGCTCAGTTTTGCGTTGTTATTCGTTGTGTGAGCATCACTTGCTAATAATAAAATACGAGAGCGGCATTAAGATTGCTGAAATCGGTCTCATCTACGGGAAGTCGCCATCCACTATAAGTTTCATTGTGGCAAATAAGGAAGCAATAAAAGAGACATGAAAGTGCTAATGAAACAGAGATCGCAAACAGTTGAAGATGTCGAATAGTTATTATTAATTTGGATAAGTCAAAAACGGTTAGATGACGATTCTGTTTCGGAGGCAATCATTTATGAAATGGTCAGTCTGTTTTATGCCGATCTCATTAAAAAAAAAAAAAAAACATGACTGGGACGAATGCAAGTGTACTTAGTGATTTAAAGGCCAGCAGATTATGGTTTGAAAAATTCAAGATGCGCACTGGCATACATTGTGTTACTAGGCACGGCGAAGGTGAGAGTTCGGACACGTCTGCGGCCGAAAAGTAGTATTCAACAATGTATTTATTCTCTATAAAATGTGTGCGTGTGTTCCTTTTTTTTTTTTTTGGTAGGTATTTTGGATTGTCTAGAACGAATTAATTTGATTTACTTTGATTCATATGAAAATAATTGCCTTGGTTTTCGTCGGTTGTTTTCGGACGGATTATTGATAAAAACCGAGGCTTGACAGTATATACATGTACACTTGTACATACACACATAAGTACATAGACACATAAGTACATACACACATAAATACACACACACACATAAATGGGACCCAGAGGTGTTTCTAAGGCACCAGGCCAGGTTCTATATTGGCCAAGACCTATTGACGCGTCCTCGCCGAGCGTCCTGGGCAACAGGTCCCTTCGGGGTCCTGGCTAAAGTCAGTAGGATCGTTGATTCCTCCGAAGTCTGAGAGTGTCTGCCTGTACGACGAGGAACCACTAGTCTGCACACCAATAAGCCAGACATGGGACAACGGATACTAACGCAAATCTCAGGTCCTGTATGACATCACACTGATCTTGGACAACAGGATGCCTTCATCCGACATACAGGCCTTCACGCTGGAGTTCACAGCCAGCGAACACAAGCAAGCAAGCAAGCAAACACACATAAATACATACACACATAAATACATACACACATAAGTACATACACACATAAATACATACACACAGAAATACATACACACACAAATACATACACACATAAATACATACACACATAAGTACATACACACATAAGTACATACACACAAAAATACATACACATATAAATACATACACACATAAGTACATACACACATAAGTACATACACACATAAATACATACACACAAGTACATACACACATAAATACATATGTTGTTTGTCCATCAAGAATGATGATGACCATTCATTTCATCCAGTGGGGTTGAAGGTGTGGAGCCGTGGGTTCTAAGATGGCTGATAAGGCCTATTTTGGCTCGAAATGTTCTTTGACAATGTGGACAAAGAATGCTTGACGTCTCTGGAGGAGGATTTCCTGCAGTGGTTTTTCTGTCCTGCCTTTCTTCACAGCTCTTGCAGTCCTGGTTGCCTCACATATACTGCACCTTTGCGCAATGATGCACGCCACGAATTTCGGTCTCTGGCTGCAGCCTCCCAGGTGTCATGATGAATTCCAAAAGCATTCAGTGAAATTTTCAGAGTGTCTTTAAAACGTTTCCTCTGGCCACCTTGGGAGCGTTTACCACAACGCAGTTCGCTGTAAAAATTCGTTTAGGGAGCCTGTGATCTGGCATGCGAGTCAAGTGACCAGCCCAGCGAATCTGATTCTTCATCAGTAGAGTGTGGATACTGGGTATGGATGCTCTTTCTAGGACTTCAGTGTCTGGAATCTTGTCTTGCCATTTAATCTTCAGTAGCTTCCTTAGGCAGACTGTGTGGAAGTGGTTTAATTTCCTAGCGTGTCGCTGATAAACAGTCCAGGTTTCACAAGCATATAGCAGTGTGGATAATACAACTGCTTTGTAGACTTTTAGCTTTGTTTGCAGGCTTATTCCAGTTCTGTCCCATACATTCTTGTACAGTCTGCCAAAGGCTGCACTGGCCTTGGAGATTCTTGCATTCACTTCGTCATCGATTGTGGCAGCTTGTGACACGGTGCTGCCAAGATAGGTGAATTTGTCCACAACACTTAGTCTATGATAATTCACTTTGATATTCGGCACAGTGTGATTATTCCCTGGAGCTGGCTGGTACATAACTACAGTCTTCTCCAAGTTGATATTGAGCCCAAAGTTGGCACAGGCATGTAAACACAAATACATACACACATAATTACATACACACATAATTACATACACACATAATTACATACACACATAAATACTTACACACAGAAATACATACACACACAAGTACATACACACAGAAATACATACACTCAGAAATACATACACACAGAAATACATACACACATAATTACATACACTTATAAATACATACACATATAAATGCATACACACATAAGTACATACACACGTAAATACATACACACATAAATACATACACACAGAAATACATTCACACATAAATACATACACACATAAATACATACACACAGAAATACATACACACATAAATACATACACACAGAAATACATACACACAGAAATACATACACACAGAAATACATACACACGTAAATACATACACACATAAATACATACACACAGAAATACATACACACAGAAATACATACACACAGAAATACATACACACGTAAATACATACACACAGAAATACATACACACAGAAATACATACACACAGAAATACATACACACAGAAATACATACACACGTAAATACATACACACAGAAATACATACACACAGAAATACATACACACATAAATACATACACACGTAAATACATACACACAGAAATACATACACACATAAATACATACACACATAAATACATACACACAGAAATACATACACACAGAAATACATACACACATAAATACATACACACATAAATTACATACACACAGAAATACATACACACAGAAATACATACACACAGAAATACATACACACATAAATACATACACACAGAAATACATACACACGTAAATACATACACACAGAAATACATACACACAGAAATACATACACACGTAAATACATACACACATAAATACATACACACAGAAATACATACACACATAATTACATACTCACATAAATACATACACACAGAAATACATACACACATAATTACATACACACATAAATACATACAAACAGAAATACATACACACAGAAATACATACACACATAATTACATACACACATAAATACATACACACATAAATACATACACACATAATTACATACACACAGAAATACATACACACAGAAATACATACACACATAAATACATACACACATAAATACACACACACATAAATACATACACACATACATACATACACATCGACAAAATAAGTAACACTGCAGGAGCCACGTGATAGTGATGTTATTTGTTGATATTCACGTGTTGTGTTGTGATATTCACGTGTTGTGTTGTGATATTCATATAATTACATACACACAGAAATACATACACACAGAAATACATACACACATAAATACATACACACATAAATACACACACACACATAAATACATACACACATACATACATACACATCGACAAAATAAGTAACACTGCAGGAGCCACGTGATAGTGATGTTATTTGTTGTTATTCACGTGTTGTGTTGTGATATTCACGTGTTGTGTTGTGATATTCACGTGTTGTGTTGTGATATTCACGTGTTGTGTTGTGATATTCACGTGTTGTGTTGTGATATTCACTTGTTGTGTTGTGATATTCACGTTTTGTGTTGTGATATTCACTTGTTGTGCTGTGATATTCACGTGTTGTGTTGTGATATTCACGTGTTGTGTTGTGATATTCACATGTTGTGTTGTAATATTCACGTGTTGTGTTGTGATATTCACGTGTTGTCTTGTAATATTCACGTGTTGTGTTGTGATATTCACGTGTTGTGTTGTGATATTCACGTGTTGTGTTGTGATATTCACGTGTTGTGTTGGACAGTGAGTACTCAGGGGCTACTAAATGAGGCCCACTCAACAACACAGCTCAAGTCACCTAGTGTGGTACAGTCATGACAGCTACAGTACGTGCAGTAATCTACATATATACAAGAGCTCTCGCCCCCTGTTATCACTTGGAGAAACATTCACTATACAAACACACATACTGTATTAACTCTTGCTAACCACACACATTGGAGTACACACTCTTAAACACACACACACACACACACACACACACACATCGCATTACATTTACCAATAACCTTACACGCTCGTGAGCACCCGCACACACACCATCCATCCATCCTGTGTCATGCCGGTAAGCGTGGGCGGTCATGTTTTGCCATCTCACTCGATCACCAGAGTCGTGGATCAGCTCCGTGTTCCTGTCTCGACCATGACATGTGGCCAAGCCATCCAGGCACACACACACACAATTAGCATTACTTTTAACTAACTTCTCTACCTCCCTCTGTCCCTTCCTCTCTCTCCCTCCCTCTTACCCCTCCCTCTCTCTCCCTCTCTATTCTTCAATTTGTTTTTCTCTTCCCCTATATCTCCCCATATCTCTCCCTCTCTCTTTAACGCTTCCTACCTCTCTTCCCCCGCTCTCCCTTTCTCTTCGTCTCTTAATCTTCTCCACTCTACTCCATCTATCTCCTCTCACCCGCATCTCCCCTCTCTCCTCATTCTCTCCCTCTCACCCTCCTCCTTATATCTCTCTGTATCTCACTTTCTCTTTCTCTAACTCTTCCTGCTCTCACTCTCTCTCTGTCTAACTCTCTCACTCTCTCTAATCCCCTCTCTCTGTTCTCTCTCTAAGCCTCTCTGTTTCTCACTTTATATTGCTATGTGTTTATCTCTTTCATTCTCCTTCCTCTCTCTCTCACTCTCTCTCCTCTCCCTATATCTCTCCCTCTCTCTTACTCTCTGTCTAACTCTCACTCTCTCTCTTCTCCATCTCTCTCACTCTCTCTACTCTCTCCCTCTATCTACTCTCCCCCGTCTCTCTCTAGCACACTGTTCATGTGACGGGAGAGACCCAGCCACAATCTGTCAGGAGGCACTATCGCTGAGACAATACTCAACACAGCCGGTGACCTTCACCTTCACAATACTCAACACAGCCGGCGACCTTCACCTTCACAATGCTCAACACAGCCGAGAGACGTCACACCCGGCGATCTTCGCCTTCACTTGCAAGATCCAGTCAGGGTGAGACGGAAGTGTCAAATATCAGGTGGTGTGGGGCTAAGTGAACCAACCCAGCGACCGAGTTCAGAGCAATTTTGGCATCAATAGATCCCAGAAATACATGTCCCTGTCTCAATGAAGACATCAAGTGATCTCAGAAATACATGTCCCTGTCTCAATGAAGACATCAAGTGATCTCAGAAATACATGTCCCTGTCTCAATGAAGACATCAAGTGATCTCAGAAATACATGTCCCTGTCTCAATGAAGACATCAAGTGATCTCACAAATACATGTCCCTGTGTCAATGAAGACTTCAAGTGATCTCAGAAATACATGTCCCTGTGTCAATGAAGATTTCAAGTGATCTCAGAAATACACGTCCCTGTGTCAATGAAGACATCAAGTGATCTCAGAAATACATGTCCCTGTGTCAATGAAGACATCAAGTGATCTCAGAAATACATGTCCCTGTCTCAATGAAGACATCAAGTGATCTCAGAAATACACGTCCCTGTGTCAATGAAGACTTCAAGTGATCTCACAGATACATGTCCCTGTCGTAAATAAAGACATACTAAATGTTTTGCATATCCTTTACAGGACATCGCTGTCAACATCAGCATCTTTCAGCTGATTGTTGATTTCTTGGCAAAAGAGATACTACAATCTCAGAAATACGTGTTCCTCTCTCAATGACGATTTCAAGTGATCTCAGTAATACATGTTCCTGTGTCAATGAAGACATCAAGTGATCTCAGAAATACATGTTCCTGTCTCAGTGAAGACATCAAGTGATCTCAGAAATGCATGTATCCGTCTCAATGAAATGCCCGGCCTGACGTCTATCTATCATGATCAAGGCATTTGTTAAAGTCCAGTCTCATGTCCAGTGGATTAGAACCCTGACTGTCCGTGGAATCGTCATCACTGTTGCCCCTGGCCGCCAGCTCGCGGTGGAGGATCTGAGCTCTGGCAGCCACGAGCTGCTGAAGCATCTGCTGATGTGCAGCGAAGGCGGGGTGGGCAAGTTCTGCTGCAGCCAGTTCGGCCCTGGGACTGCCGCGGCTGGTGGGGGGCCTGTCTCCGTGTGTTTGTTGCTTCTGTGGATCACCGACACTTCTATCTGTGGCGTCTATACAGTCTACTTTCTCACAGTGCTCCGCGGCAGAGCTGGGCAAGAGAGGTGGGGTCGTTGACTGCGGCTGTTCAGAGATTGAGTTCGTGGACGTAAATGTAACCAGCCCCAGCGTCGTGTGTGGTCGCAGTGGAGGATGTCTGAGCACGTCCAGGGGCGAGATACGAACTGGTTGTTGCAGATGGGGCGGTAAAAACGGGTTGTTGATAATAAGAGGGTTCGTGTGTGTAGTGGAACTGTGCCCTTCAGACACCGGGTCGATTTCTTCGTAGTCATCAGCGTCGCTGTCCAGGTCACTGAGGCAGTCGTCGTAGCCCAGGTCGGGCTCTTGCTCCTGCTTGTCCGTGGTGGTGCTGGATGGGGACATGGTGTCCTCTCGCGAGGACGGCGTCAGCTTCTGGTCCTTGTTCAGCTGCTGCAGTCTGAAAAGAGAGGACAGGAGAGTCAACTGTGAGGTCATGCTCTCATTTCATGCTCTCATTGTGTGTTTTAATGTACCACATACCCGCTGGCTGGCTTCACCTGGTAGAGTGCCAGCCTGCCCGGCTACTGTATGCGTGGTCGGGGATTAATTATCTCGGAATCCATCTAGAGTAGTGGTTTTCAACCGGTGGGAAATCCCCCGCCAAACCCCAGGGGGACTTTTAAGGTTTCGGGAGGGGGTGGGAGGAGGGGGGGGGGGAAATTAAGGATTATATCAAGATCGCGTTAATACAAGAACCGATTACTTGATATTGTTTTTCCCTCAATACTTTACGGTTCTGTACTTCTCGCTCTTCTGAAATTCGTTTTATATCGTAAGTAAACCCACAAATCACGTTTTATGTAGACGTCTAGACTTGTTCTAGTATGTGTTATTAAAGTTAGCTTCCATGTTTACGTATACTGTGCAGCGGCTGGGGGGGGGGGGGTAATTTATAGGGAGGAAATACGAAAGGCGGGGGGGGGGGGGGGAATTTGAACATATGGTGAAGGGGTGCATGGGCCAAAAAATTTGAACCACTGATCTAGACGGTATTAAGGTGTGTGTGTGTGTGTGTGTGTTTGTGTGTGTGTGTGTGTGTGTTGTGTGTGTGACTCCATGGCAGGTAATGCTGATTAGAAGTGAAACAATATTTCTGTCGGCATATACCAGGTCATGGTAGTATGATGGGTGGACCAAGTTGACACCTGGCCTCTGCCTGTCCCACGGAAGCCACTGACACGCATTGGCCTCGCTTGGTCCTGGACAGGGACGTGGACCTCGTGGCCTCGGAGAGAGCGAAGAGAGAGAGAGAGAGAGAGAGAGAGAGAGATAGAGAAAGAGAGAGAGAGAGAAGGAGGGGGAAGACGAGGACCTTGTGGTCTCGGAGAGAGAAAGAAAGAAAGAAAGAAAGAAAGAAAGAATGACACAAACAAACAAAGAACGAAAGAAAGAAAGAAAGAAAGAAAGAAAGAAAGAAAGAAAGAAAGAGAGGGAGGGTGGAAGATGGGGTCTTCAAGAGAGATATGGACAATGGGGTCGTGGAGAGATATAGACTGCGGGGGCATCAAAAGATGGCTGGCTGAAGGTTTTAGGGAACAACTTGGGTAGATGACACAACATTCCAAGAAACCCACCTCCTACCAGCCCAATTCTCCCAATCACGGGATTTCGATGATGTTTACGCCAATGCCACAAGGTCGTGTAACTCAAACAGTTAGGCCAGACTCAGATTGAGAGCTTCTTAAGAAATACTCTGAGATATACCAATCCTGTTGGAATTAACGCTAAAATAACCGCCACTTAACTTTGTTTAATACCTTCCACGATATGCTCACTATATTTCCACTTCTAATCTTTACCTTTCTCGGTTAGAGTGTGCACATATTTGGCTTCATATTTCATGATTTCGCATCTAAATTTCTGTGCTTTTTAGCACGTGAGTGGATTACGTTTGAGTTCAAGGCAAGCGAGGGAAACAAATAACATTAAAAAAATTACAGTAACAAATAACAGTAGCAACAATAACAACAGCAACAATAATAACAGCAACAGCAATAACAAAAGCAACAACAACAGTAACAATAGCAACAACAAAAATAACAGCAACAATAAAAAAAAACAATAACAATAATAATAATATTTTTAAAAAGATGAATGAACCACAAGGATAATAAGAAAGGAAGAAAGAAGTCACATAGATGGCAAGACATTTTCTGTGTATTTCAGCTCGAGTATTATTCAAGCTGTCACTTCATATGCTATGTAAATGCAGTATGAACCTGACGAGATACAGCCAAAAATGTCAGGCAAGAAATCGTGCAACATATTGCTTGTTGCTCTTTTGTTGAAAAGATAATGATGGTGAAGAAGTTAATGATGATGATAATGACGACAATAGCGAGGAAGATAATGATGATGGTAATGACGACAACAGCGAAGAAGATTATGAAAATGGATAAAACCATCAGCGATCTCCAGCCCCTAACGACGGACACGCCCCTGAGCGAGTTATGAACACTAGCGCCGTTGTTGTCACCAATTACCTAGAACTCCCATTCTACGCCCATGAATGGCGGCTATGTTGGTTGCTTTTGAAAAGATGGCTTTTGAAATTCTAGTATATTCCACCTTGCCATTTGGACCCCACAAACCCACGCAGACGCGGATACAGTGCAGAGCCTGGCGTGCAGAAAGTCAAACAGATAAATAAACTGATTGTGCTGGGTCATGGTTTTCCCATACCCGACTCGTACACATTGATGCTCTCGGCGAGCAGCTCGTGTTCAGATGTCGACAATTACCGGCCACTCGTGCCTGACAGGGGGTGTCCACGAGTTGTTGTACAAATGTGACAGCTCCTAGACGAGACTTATCAGCGAGAGCTCCTGTCAACCGTTCACAGAATTGTTCACATTGTCGACAACACAGGACCGATATGTCGTCCAACTGTCGCAGTTAGGCATCCAGTTTCTAAGGGTCACAATATCAATAAATACATAAAACTTAAGTGTGAATGAGAATACTTGAATTATAAAAGTATTTCTATTGAAAGATTTCACAAGGTAATTACACCATGCCATGAATGTAATATTAGCACGTATATATGAATGTATATGTTGTATTCGCAAATTTAAACACACACACACACACACACACACACACACACACACACACACACACAGAGAGAGAGAGAGAGAGAGAGAGAGAGAGAGAGAGAGAGAGAGAGAGAGAGCACGGCACAACTTGTAAATTCACACCGTCTTATACAAAATAAACGTTTTTAACAACAACAACAACACACACACAAAAACAAGTTAAAGAACTGCAGTTGCAGGACGCTGCAGGAAGTTACTGGGGAATGTGCAGTGCCAGGAAGTTGCTGGGGAATGTGGAGTGCCAGGATGTTGCTGGGGAATGTGCAGTGCCAGGATGTTGCTGGGGAATGTGCAGTGCCAGGAAGTTGCTGGGGAATGTGCAGTGCTAGGATTTTGGTGGGGGAATGTGCAGTGCCAGGAAGTTGCTGGGGAGTGTGCAGTGCCAGGAAGCTGCTGGGGAATGTGCAGTGCCAAGAAGTTGCGGGGGAATGTGCAGTGTCAGGAAGTTGCTGGGGAATGTGCAGTGCCAGGACGTTGCAGGACGCTGCTGGGGAATGTGCAGTGCCAGGACGTTGCAGGACGCTACTGGGGAATGTGCAGTGCCAGGACGTTGCAGGACGCTACTGGGGAATGTGCAGTGCCAGGACGTTGCAGGACGCTACTGGGGAATGTGCAGTGCCAGGAAACTGCTGGGGAATGTGCAGTGCCAGGAAGCTGATGGGGAATGTGCAGTGCCAGGAAGCTGCTGGGGAATGTGCAGTGACAGGAAACTTCTCGTGAATGTTCAGTGCCAGGAAATTTCTACGGAATGTGCAGTCAGGAAACTTCTGGGGAATGTGCAGTGCCAGGACGTTGCTTGGGAATGTGCTGTGCCAGGAAACTGATGGGGAATGTGCAGTGCCAGGAAGCTGCCGGGGAATGTGCTGGGGAATGTGCTGGGAAATGTGCAGTGCCAAAATGCTGCTGGGGAATGTTCAGAACCAGGAAACTGCTGGGGAATGTGCAGTGCCAGGAAACTGCTGGGGTGTGTGCAGTGCCAGAAAGTGCATGCTTTCTGGGTGTGAGTGCACGGAGACACAACTGGTCAATCTTTCTCTCACGTAGCAACCGTAGAGAGCTGACATCGCACCCCCATGCCACAGTTCTCCTGATTTTTGTCAGCGCAACGCTCCATCCATGACACTCACGCGCCCGCTATAAATACACATGACACATATCACAGGGCTCACCTACCTCTATAAATAAATACACATGACACATATCTCAGGGCTCACCAACCGAGGCGGTTTTTGGCACAGAGTGGCATAAGATAGGTTTGGATCACACGGAATGACACTATCCAGCGCCGCCCATCGGGTGCTGGAGCGCAAATTATTCCTCCCCACGGCACTTGACGGCAGAAGTGGAAGATGATGATGATGATGATGATGATGATGATGATGATGATGATGATGATGATGATGATGATGATGACGACGACGATGATGATTATTCTTCTTCTTTCGTTCGCTTGAAATATGTCTATACGCAATGTCGTCTCTTGCATGAATTGAACTGTTTTTTTCCATTCACACTGGTCCTAGAGTTTATCTCCACTGTCGTTTCCTTCAGGCCAGAAGTTTTGCCTAATATTTTATTTTGGGCAGTCTGGAGTATGTGCTCTGCTGTCTGCGACGCCAATCCACATGTGCACATGGCTGTTTCACCAAACTTGAATTTTGTATACATGTGGTTGCGTAATCTATTGTGTCCTGTTCTAGGGGCAGAATAATGGCTTGTTCTGGTCTGCCATAAAGTGGTATCATCTTGAGCAGGTTTTGGGGGCTTTCTGACTGATTTGATCATTCTTTTCTTTTTGGTGGTATGTAACGGGCACATCAGGCTGTTCTTTTTTGGCTCCTTCCTTAGCCAATTGATCAGCTCTGTCGTTTCCGGGTACTCCACAGTGTGATGGTATCCACTGTATGGTGTTTTTGCTGACTGCTAAGTTCAGAAAGTAGTGTCCTAGTACTGGGAATTTCCCAGAGAGGACGCTCGATACTGATTTGCTCTGTTAGTAGCACCACAGGGTTTTGTAC
>JACEFZ010003860.1:0-67118 GCA_014155875.1 Cepaea nemoralis
TGGCTCTACTCAGCAATGAGGGACAGTGGAACATAGACACCCACTCATTTCCCCTTCTCCCCTTGTTTTGTATTTTTGTTTGTAAGTGTCTTGTGAAAGTTAACACATCACAGTAGGTTAATGCCCGTGTTGTATTCTTGTCATCCCTTTTCTATAGAAGAGAAGCAGGTGGTGGTTGAATGTGGTGGGACTATATCACAAAAACTGGATCCTGGGTCAACAGCCAGAAAGTTAATGTCCTAACCATAGTCTGCATCTAGAAATACCCATGGACTGCTGCGCTCAATAGCTCCATAGCGAGCAACAGATAAATTAGAAGACAACTGACTGGGTGAGTGATTAAGTCCTATTTTAGTAGGAATATCCAGGATGGACTTCAAGATCTAATAATCTACAAAGATGAAGATCATCAGAGTACTGACAACAGTGTATTGTCTGCGTTACTTCTGAGAAGTATCACCTATGGCCTAATCATTCAACCAAGTCAGTGAAACTGGGACAATCCTTCTAGCAAGTTACTAAAACTAACAACAGTGAGTAACCTTCAACTGTTGGTTGGATTACCAAGTTAATATCCACAATGGATAAGTCTTCGAATGAACATCTCACAGCTGCAACAGTCAAACATAAGGTTCCAGCCATGCAACACCAAGTTCTAGCTATGAACACCCACTCAAACAAATGGGAAGAAGACATTGAACCAATACAACCAAGGTACCAACTGAAAACCATACCTACACCAGATTACCTCAAGGTTCCCAAACCTGAATACATAAAAAGACCATATAAAAAGCAGCTAGCGGAGTAAATGCCTCTACGCCTGCAACCACGGGAATCAACTGATGGCTTGCAACCCTGGATATGTGGTGGAGTCAATATTCTTCAGTTCCGTGCCTGCAGCAGAATCCTGTAATTAATTCCAGATGAACCAAATGAATAACAAGCAGAATTGTATGTCTACACTGAAAGTAAATAATTAATCAGAACTCTGTGCTGGTCCCATGTCAGCCTAAATGCCAATAACGGTGGAATAGGTTATAGACTGATGACTAGGTGGGTGAAAAATCTGTGGGAACATAATTGAGATTCGGATATTATAAGCCGAGACGCTGAAAGGTAGGCATCCTTTTCATCGGATATGGTGATATAGGGAAGAACCTTAGTCTAAGACTCAAGATGCATCTCCTGAAGGTATGACCAACCCAGGCCTCAATTTCATACTGACACCGAGCCGTTCGCAAAGAAGATTCTTGAATTCAGCTCCACGGAGGAGATATGTGGTGAATTTATTTCCTAATAAGGATTATAAGTAGTTCCGCAACAAACTTCAGTGGACATTAAACATGACTGTGAGTATTTATTGCTGTCACGGATAAATATGGACATTAACTGCTTTGCACTGGAGAAGAATACCCATCCGCAATGCCTAAATGAACACTAATTAATTAATTTAATTATTAGTATCAACTGTTTTCATGTGTGTGTTTTTTTCTTCTATGACATATAAAGAGTGTTAGTGTGTAATGAGGTATAACCAATGATGGTTAAGGTAAATAGTATTTTGACATCAACTCATTATTTTTAAATATGATAATTGTACATGGTGTCAGAAACAAAAATATATATGTTGGGTTTCTGCACCTAGACCAATGTGATTTTATCTAGGTACAATGAGTCGAGTAAGCAGAACCAATTTGTGGTTGTTGTGTTGTTTGTAATAACCTGGTTTTTTTCTGGGGTCACTGGGTACTATGTTGTAATACTGCATATCATTCCCATGCCTGTCTGAAAATGCATAGTGTTTATTACACATCTATATATGTAATTGCAGATCTTGAGTTAATACCTGAACTGTTTGTCCAAAAGTGTTGTGTACATCAAGTAAATGTGGTGTCCAACAAGTGTTTGTTTATATGTTGTGAGCAATCAATATCCTTCTAGCATCTATAGTTAATTTAAAGGGTGATGAAGTGGGAAGGGAAACCTACACACAGATGCCGTTGCTTCAAGGACTGAACTCTTTTCTCCTGGGATTTGAGGTAAATATCCCTGATCACCCTGCATTCTAACCAGTGACCAGAGAATCAATAAAACCCCCTAGATATTTTAACGAATTATTCTCAGGAATTAAAATCCACATCCCACAGAGACTATTCATGAGCGAGATGTCTTCTCTTATACAATGAAACTATATAATTCAGTGTCTGGATAAAATCCACTGCTGGCACGTTATACTTACTACGTGATAACACAAGGATAACACTAAAGAGGCAAAGGTAGACCCTTGGCATGTGTTCAATTTGGATGTAAAGTGATAGGTCTTCGCATATTCTAGCTCTAGTAGGGGGGTGGGGGGGGGGGCTGAGTGGTCTCGAGGTATGGTGTCCGCCTCGAGTGCTGGAGGTCCCGGGTTCAGGCCCCGGTGAGGACCGGGTTTTATTTAAGAAATCCACCTGGACTTCCAGTAATAAAATTTCCCCTGGTCTATGGGTAGTGAGATCGGACGCCCGTGTGTATTGTTGCGCACGTAAATAATCCCTTGGCAGTTGGAAATCGAAAAAGAGTAGCCTAACGGCGCTGCCTGGGCAAAATTTCGAGTTTAAAATCTACTCAAGTATTTCAGGATGCTCGCCGATGCAACTGAGTTCGTGCATTGAGCTGAGTTTCTCCAGACTCAGGTTTGAGTTAGGAGGAAAACGGAGCACTTATTGGTTAAACCGTGTGCCGTGATGTTGATCCAACGACTAAACTAAACTAAACTAAACTAAACTATATTCTAGCTCACGACGTAATGACTGACGTGGTGTGGCCAGTTTGCTTTCTTGCCACCGTTCCTTCAGGATAGGTACGATGATAAATCTTGAACATTGTCTGGTCAAGTAAAAGTCAACGAACTACACAGGCAATGTTATGAGCACGGTCGGTCCCGGGTTCGACGCCTGGGCTCATCGCTTATAATAATGAGGAAAGATTGTCAATCTATTACTCTTTACTCTCTGCCTACACAATGTGATGGTTCTATCACATCTCAGTCCCGTGGCAGGAAACTGCTTGGGGACAATGTATTCTCCATTATTATGAAAGTAAAAGTAAAGGACCATTTTTATACGTCTGAATGTGCATTGGGCGTATGGTTTTAGACCAGTGGTTCTCAACCTTTTTTGGCCCATGCACCCCTTCCTCATATGTTCAGAATATCATTCCCCCACCCTCCCTTCGTATTTCCTCCCTATTAACCCCCCCCCCCCCCCCGCTACACAGTATACGTAAAAATGGAAGCTAAATTTAATTAAACATATTAGAACAAGTCTAGACGTCTATATAAAACATAATTTGCGGGTGTACTTACATTATAAAACAAATTTCTGAAGGGTGAGAAGAATAGAACCGTAAAGTATGGAGGGAATAAACAATATGAAGTAATCGGTTCTTGTATTAACGCGATCTTGAAAAAAATCTTAATTCCCCTCCCCCCCCCCCCCCCCCCAAGAAACTTATATTACCCCCCCCCCCCCCTTCTTACTTTTGGAAAAAAGGAGGGAATCCCCACCGGTTGAGAACTACTGTTCTAGACCCATATTGTTATAGACCAATCAACATCCAGTGGGTAATAGGGTCAGTGTAACGGCGGCCGCCATTGCTTCCCAAAACATTTCCTGCTACCCATTTAAGGCTGGGTCCACCTGTGAAAATTGTCTGTAAAACATTTTTATGATGCTCAGTTGATCATGGAGAGGTACAGGCAGATAAAAGACAAACAAACATCATGCCACGTCAGGGAATTGAATTCGTTTCATTGTCGTGTCAGGCCAGCACACTAAACACCGTGCCACCTCGGCAATAACACCAACCAACTTCATTATATTACTGTGTTGTATTTATGTACCCACTCTTACTGAGGTCAGCGGCCAATAACACCAGCTAACATCATCATATTCTTGTGCTGTATTTATGTAGCCACTCTTACTGAGGTCAGAGGCCAATAACACCAACTAACATTAATTGTATGCTTGTGTTGTATTTATGTACCCACTCTTACTGAGGTCAGAGGCCAATAACACCAACTAACATCATCATATTCTTGTGCTGTATTTATGTACCCACTCTTACTGAGGTCAGAGGCCAATAACACCAACTAACATTAATTTTATGCTTGTGTTGTATTTATGTACCCACTCTTACTGAGGTCCGCGGCCAATAACACCAACTAACATCAGTTTATGATTGTGTTGTATGTATGTATCCACTGTTACTGAGGTCCGTGGTCAATAACACCAACTAACATTAATGTTCTGCTTGTGTTGTATTTATGTACCCACTCTTACTGAGGTCCGTGGTCAATAACACCAACTAACATTAATGTTCTGCTTGTGTTGTATTTATGTACCCACTCTTACTGAGGTCCGTGGTCAATAACACCAACTAACATTAATGTTCTGCTTGTGTTGTATTTATGTACCCACTGTTACTGAGGTCCGCGGCCAATAACACCAACTAACATCAGTTTATGATTGTGTTGTATGTATGTACCCACTGTTATTGAGGTCCGAGGTCAATAACACCAACTAACATTAATGTTCTGCTTGTGATTTATTTATGTACCCACTCTTACCGACTCCGCGGCCGCGGCCAATAACACCAACTAACATCAGTTTATTATTTTGTTGTATGTATGTTCCCACGCTTACTGAGGTCCGCCATCAGAATGCTGACACAAGGTGTATGTCCTTTGCAGGACGGTGCAATCAACCCCATCCACAAGTTGATTCTGGAGACATTTTTTTACATTCGGTAGTTTCCCATTGCCGGCCTCGCTGGCGAAGGCGTTAATGACTTTCTCCGTAATCCCGTATATCCACGTAGGGTAACACAGCAGCGATAGATTCGGTAGCGGATGGCGTCGCGTTGGTTACTTACAGGTTTATGTGAGCCGGTCGCTCACAAAGCAATTGCAAACTACTGAGCGTAATCTTGCCAAGCCATTAACAACAGTGGTAAAATGCTGGTGTTGACAGCGATGTCCTGTAAATATGATATGCGGGGGGGGGGGGGGGGGAAGAACAAAGGAAACAAAATGTTTACCATTGCTTTCTGAACGAGAATTCGGCGTTGAAATCCAACTGACCTGTGTAGGGTGTTGAACACCGCACCCACCGTCAACGCATTGGAAGTTCAAGTGCAAGCACATTAATCCCCCAAGTAGACATCTAAGGATGCAGATATAAGATGCAAATAAAGATAAGGCCGGGACAGTTGGAAGAAAACAAGAAATAGATACAGTGTAACGCCCCGGGACAGAATATGTTATGTCCTCTGGGACGAATCTCCGACGATGGAAAGCTATTTCGGCGTAAGATAAAAACTGGACAAACAAATGTGATGGGGAATAAGAAATGTATTACTAAAGCAAAATATGCATTATTTCTTCCCACATAACTACGTCTTATATGAAAATTAACTGTCCCAGTAGTGTTTCTATGGTTATTTATTAGAGTGCGGCGAAAATACATGAACAAAAGGGAAATGTATTATTGATTTCTTGTTTGTTGCGGTTGTTGGTTAATTATTTGCATATGTGTGACCGACAATGGGTTATTGTGTTGCGGGTCCGTCTTATACATTATTGTCAATCTTCGATCACAATACGTCTGATGTTTCGCGTCTGTTTCTTTATAATTCATTTTCTTTTATGCTCATAGGTTTCCTATTTCGTTTTTCAGAACTGTTCTTCATAGAAAATCTCGTGCAAAGCAGAAGAAAGGTATGGAGTTTGTTATTCAAAGATGCTGCACGATTTATTGTTTGGCAAATTTCGCTACATCTCATCAAGTGCATACTTCGGAGTTTGTATCACATGAAATAAATAAGTAAATAATATTTAAGCTGAAACAATCAAATCACAAAGTCACAAGTGTTGTTCGAATGTGTTTAATTGTTTCAGCTGAAGTTGTATTTATTCATTAACTTAGTATGATAAATAAGTCTGCAGTATGCACCTGACGAGATGCAGTGACATATGTCAGGCAATAAACCGTGCAAAATATTGTTTGTGAATTCTGTGTGTAAATTCACTAAGGAAATGCATAGTTTTGAATTCAAAGATGCCTCATATATATTTGTTAAAGATGTGCCAAAAAGTGTGTCATTGTCATATATTGTTACTACGTACAAAAATAGTAACCTGCAGTTGGCATCACCGCTCAGATTACTCCATGACGTCACAGTAGAGGAATACAGATGACCGTTCTAGTAATAGTATGCACCAAAGAGATTACAGTTATCAGGTGATTTGAAACATGGAGACGTGAAAGCGTAGAAATACAATGGGCAAAAGAAGGGTGACTGTGGTGATGAATACGTGTCAGAACTACAAGTACACGAGTGGTGTAGGTGAGTTTAACTGTTTCCATCGCCTCTGGAGTCACTACACAGTGTCGTTTATCAGATCAACAACAGTTTGTCACAGAACACTCGTCGTTTCATAATTTTCTACTCAGACACGCACATACATACATACATAAATACACACACACGCGCGCGCTCACACACACACACACACACACACACACACATATATATATATATATATATATATATATATATATATATATATATATATATATGTGTGTGTGTGTGTGTGTGTGTGTGTGTGTGTGTCCACCAACTCTTCTGTCCATTGTGGAATCGTTCCACACAGGCACGATGGGTATAATCAAGTTTGATAGTGCAACTTCTGAAGAGTTGAAATCAAGAGTGGAGTTAAGCAAGGTTGTGTACTAGCTCCCACCCTCTTTGGAATATACTTTTCACTTCTACTGAAATATGCCTTTCGTGATCAGGATGGTGGTATATACATTCACTCACGCTCAGATGGCGGCCTCTACAATGCTCAGAGATTGAAGGCCAAGACCAAAATGAGAAGGGTACTGATCAGAGAGTTGCTTTTTGCAGATGATGCTGCAGTTACGACCCACTCTGAGGAAGAATTGCAATGTCTACTATCTGCATTCTCCAATGCTTGTTCTGAATTTGGTTTAACAATTAGCAAAAAGAAGACACAGATTATGTCACAAGGTGCACATGGGGTACCATCAATCTTTATTGACGACGCCGAAATAGAGATGGTAGACCATTTTACATATCTAGGATCAGTGGTAAATAGCAAATTATCCCTAAATCAGGAAATCAACATCCGGATTGGTAAGGCAGCAACAACAATGAACAGGTTAAGAAAAAGAGTCTGGGAGAACAGGAAGCTTACTGCCAAAACAAAAGTCCTTGTCTATCAAGCCCGTGTCCTTAGTACTCTTCTTTAAGGCAGTAAAACCTGGACAACTTACTCACACCAAGAGAAACGTCTAAACAGCTTTCATATGCGGTGTCTGCGAGGAATTCTTCGTATTAAGTGGCAAGACAAAATCACAAATACTGAAGTATTGGAAAAATCAGGTTGTGTGACGGTTTATTCCATGCTCAGTCTTCGTAGACTTAGATGGATAGGATATCTTAGGAGGATGGATGATGGTAGAATACCAAAGGACATCTTTTTTGGTGAATTACAGATGGTTAAGAGATCTCAGGGACGGCCTCTACTACGATCCAAAGATGTGTGTAAGCGGGACATGATTGATACAGGCATTGATAATGCACAGTGGGAGCAAGTCGCGCTGAACGTGTTGCATGGAGGGCAAACATCAGAAATGGAATAAAGACAAAAGAGAAAATTATTGCAGATAAGTCACACACCAAGCGTGTGAGACGTAAGATGGTGCATGATGGTGGAAATTACCCCGTGTTCACATGCACTCACTGTGAACGGACATTTACAGCGCAAACTGGCCTTATCAGTCACATTCGCTACCGCCATAGGTAAAAGTTATTATGCCTTTTTAAAGCACAAACTATCGTCTGTCAAGACGGCAAGATGCCAATGCATATATATATATATATATATATATATATATATATATATATATATATATATATATATATATATATATATATATATATATATATATATATATATATATATACTAGCTGCCCGGCCCGGCTTCGCCCAGGCTCTGGCGGGGATCTATCTATCTATCTATGTATCTGTCTGTCTGCTTGTCTGTCTGTCTGTCTGTCTGTCTGTCTGACCCGGCCCGGTTTCGCCCATACCTGGCGGGGAGCGTCTCATTAAATTCATATAAGTAGTCATTATACATTGAAATACATTCTCTAAGCGTACAGAGTATGCGTTCGGCCCCTGGGCCCTCGCAGCTAATTTATTGGTTGCAGCTAGAAAATTTCATTTAATGTTAGGATTATTTAGTTTTTTAAATGTTGACGTATAATTTTTAAGTTATGGTCGAACACTAAATTTGATGTCTAATGTAGTGCCTTTTGATAAACAATATTTTTTGTTTTTCTGTCTGGTGCGTACACAAATAAATCCGAAGGTTTTCCAACGCGTGAGCAGGCCACATATAGCTGTCCATGTGTGAAGCACGGATTTTCCAAATTTAGTCCACACACTTGTAGCGATTGTCCCTGTGCTTTGTTGATCGTCATTTCAAATGCAAGTCGCACCGGAAACTGCAGGCGTTTGAATTCGAATGGCATGTCTGTTGGAATCATTGGGATGCGAGGCAACAGTTGTGGGATGTGGATTTTAATTCCTGAGAATAATTCGTTAAAATGTCTAGGGGTTTTATTGATTCTCTGGTCACTGGTTAGAATGCAGGGTGATCAGGGATATTTACCACAAATCCCAGGAGAAAAAGTTCAATCCTTGAAACCTTGGCCTCTGTGTGTAGGTTTCCCTTCCCACTTCATCACCCTTTACATTTTCTATGGTGCTAGAAGGATATTGATTGCTCACAACATATAAACAACCACTTGTTGGACACCACATTTACTTGATGTACACAACACTTTTGGACAAACAGTTCAGGTATTAACTCAAGATCTGCAGTTACATATATAGATGTGTAATAAACACTATGCATTTTCAGACAGGCATGGGAATGATGTGCAGTATTACAACATAGTACCCAGTGACCCCAGAAAAACAACGTTATTACAAACAACACAACAACCACAAATTGGTTCTGCTTACTCGACTCATTGTACCTAGATAAAATCACATTGGTCTAGGTGCAGAAACCCAACATATATATTTTTGTTTCTGACACCATGTACAATTATCATATTTAAAAATAATGAGTTGATGTCAAAATACTATTTACCTTAACCATCATTGGTTATACCTCATTACACACTAACACTCTTTATATGTCATAGAAGAAAAAACACACACATGAAAACAGTTGATACTAATAATTAAAGTAATTAATTATAGTGTTCATTTAGGCATTGCGGATGGGTATTCTTCTCCAGTGCAAAGCAGTTAATGTCCATAATTATCCGTGCAGAATTATACCTACAGTCATTTTCTACTCACAGTATGTCCACCGAAGTTGGCTGGCGAATGTTTCTAATCCATAATCCAAGAATAGAATTATACATAAGCACATATTCTCTCCATGAGACTGAATTTAAGAATACTCGGTTGCCATTTGGGTTGTGTTCCAATTGAAATTGATGCCTAGGTCTGTCATACTTTCAGGAGATGCAACTTAAGCTCTGCAGAAGGTTCTTCCCTATATCATCTTATCGATGAAAAGATGACGACTGTCCAACAGCTCGGTTTATGTTAACCGTTTCCCAATTTAGTTCAAAAGGCTTTATCACACACCCGGTTCATGTTGATAGGCCATCCCACACTTGATGATGGGGCAGTTAGGCCGACATGGGACCAGCATAGAGTTCTGATTCATTCCATTTCTGTGTAGAACATACCATGGTGAGTCATTCATTGGGTTTCATCTGAAGATTCTGCTGCAGGCATGGAACTGAAGAATATTACTCCACCACACATCCAGGGATGCAAGTCATCAGGTGATTCCTGTGGTTGCAGGCGTAGAGGCATTTACTCCGCTAGCTGCTTTCATATGTTTTTTTTTATGTGTTCAGGTTTGGGAACCTTGAGGTAATCTGGTGTAGGTATGGTTTTCAGTTGGTACCTTGGTTGTATTGGTTCAATGTCTTCTTCCCATTTGTTTGAGTGGGTGTTCATAGCTAGAACTTGGTGTTGCATGGCTGGAACCTTATGTTTGACTGTTGCAGCTGTGAGATGTTCATTCGAAGACTTATCCATTGTGGATATTAACTTGGTAATTCAACCAACAGTTGAAGGTTACTACTGTTGTTAGTTTTAGTAACTTGCTAGAAGGATTGTCCCAGTTTCACTGACTTGGTTGAATGATGAGGCCATAGGTGATACTTCTCAGGAGTAACGCAAACGATACACTGTTGTCAGTACTCTGATGATCTTCATCTTTGTAGATTATTAGATCTTGAAGTCCATCCTGGATATTCCTACTAAAATAGGACTTAATCACTCACCCAGTCAGTTGTCTTCTAATTTATCTGTTGCTCGCTATGGAGCTATTGAGCGCAGCAGTCCATGGGTATTTCTAGATGCAGACTATGGTTAGGACATTCACTTTCTGGCTGTTGACCCAGGATCCAGGTTTAGTGATATAGTCCCACCACATTCAACCACCACCTGCTTCTCTTCAATAGCTTGAAGAGAATCATGTTTTTAAGGCAAAATACCTTCTCCCCGAAGGGAAAGGTCGACTTTCTTGTGTGTTCTCTTGACTAGAAATGGCCGCTTCAGTCTTTGTTTTCCCCCTCGCCAGGATTGGCCAGGTACGGGAGAGAAAACAAGCCAAAATAAATTTAGCTGTGCCACGGTCAGTCTATCGCTGTTTTATTTTCTCCTACATTAAGTAAGTTACTTAAACAGTAATTGTAAGGGTTTGTTTATTTTTAAGGGAGTCCATAAATAGGAAAGGGTAGGGACGTTTTTATTATATTACACGCCTCCCCCATTTAAGCCATTGATTTCTTTCAGAAAATAAATGGTCAAGTAGTACTCTACAATTTCCGTCTTTACTGACTCACCTAGTATCCATCCCTTTGTAATTTCCTACATTACTTCCCTATGTTAGATAATCTATCAGGGCCACATCCATTTTCTTATAGTCCCGACAACTGGCATAACCTTAATGGCTTACTTCCCTTTTAGTGAAAAAGTGTAGTACCCTCTCCACTGTTGTCAGCTATTGTTTGAAATATGAGTGGTTATCTGATAATTTGTTACTTTCAAGTACTAGTTTGTCTGCATCAAACCGACTTTTTGAAGCAATTGAAATATCATCATTAAGCTTGCAATAGCGTGATGATACTGTTCATATGAGATCATTTGCTGAATTTCTTTTCCCAATATATTTAGTCTGGCGTTAAGAACTGGAGAAAGTCCTGAGTACTTCTACATGGGTTATTAAGAAACCTAACATCTGCATTTTCCTGATTCTGGGTTATGTGCGTCCACTCCCCCCAGATTCTTTTCCCAGCAGAAAGTCTCTTCTCTCCTTGTAGTTCATTTATGGTCTACGTGTAACCACTGCTAACTTAAGCATGACTAGTTGGGATATATACCAGCTTGATTCCTCTCTCGTTAGATTATTAACCTTCTCTAGACCTTCTCTCTGCCAAGCGAACGGAAAAAACAAATGCTTCAATTACTTCAAAAGTTCCACTCCGAAAAAGGTACAGAAATAAAATTCTAACGTATCTAATCTAAAATAAATCCATTATTTTTAATGAACACTGGTTTTAAAAACATAAAATGATGTGTTAGAAAATTTTCACTATTTAAATAGATGCATTACTTTTATAAAAATTATGAAAATGCCTTAAAGATTATATAATTATTTATTATAACTCATATGCCTGTAAATAACTATAGACAAAACGTTTATAAATCTGTGAAAACAATGCAACAATCTATACATAAAATAATAGCGATGTTATTAAAAGTTATGACCCTTGAAATAACTTTTCTTATGTTAAGTCCCCTTGATGGAAACGTTAAATATTAGCTGCCCGGCCCGGCTTCGCCCAGGGATCTGGCGGGGATCTATCTGATCTATCTATCTGTCTGTCTCGTCCTGTCTGTCTGTCTGTCTGTCTGTCTGTCTGTCGGTCTTCTGTCTTCTGTCTGTCTGTTCTGTCTGTCTGTCTGTCTGTCTGTCTGTCTGTCTGTCTGTCTGGTCTGTCTGTCTGTCTGTCTGTCTGTCTGTCTGTCTGTCGTCGTCTGTCTGTCTGTCTGTCTCTGTACTGTCGTCTGTCTGTCGTGTCTGTCTGTCTGTCTGTCTGTCTGTCTGTCTCTGGTCTGTCTGTCTGTCTGTCTGTCTGTCTGTCTGTCTGTCTGTCTGTCTGTCTGTCTGTCTGTCTGTCTGTCTGTCTGTCTGTCTGTCTGTCTGTCTGTCTGTCTGTCTGTCTGTCTGTCTGTCTGTCTGTCTGTCTGTCTGTCTGTCTGTCTGTCTGTCTGTCTGTCTGTCTGTCTGTCTGTCTGTCCTGTCTGTCTGTCTGTCTGTCTGTCTGTCTGTCTGTCTGTCTGTCTGTCTGTCTGTCTGTCTGTCTGTCTGTCTGTCTGTCTGTCTGTCTGTCTGTCTGTCTGTCTGTCTGTCTGTCTGTCTGTCTGTCTGTCTGTCTGTCTGTCTGTCTGTCTGTCTGTCTGTCTGTCTGTCTGTCTGTCTGTCTGTCTGTCTGTCTGTCTGTCTGTCTGTCTGTCTGTCTGTCTGTCTGTCTGTCTGTCTGTCTGTCTGTCTGTCTGTCTGTCTGTCTGTCTGTCTGTCTGTCTGTCTGTCTGTCTGTCTGTCTGTCTGTCTGTCTGTCTGTCTGTCTGTCTGTCTGTCTGTCTGTCTGTCTGTCTGTCTGTCTGTCTGTCTGTCTGTCTGTCTGTCTGTCTGTCTGTCTGTCTGTCTGTCTGTCTGTCTGTCTGTCTGTCTGTCTGTCTGTCTGTCTGTCTGTCTGTCTGTCTGTCTGTCTGTCTGTCTGTCTGTCTGTCTGTCTGTCTGTCTGTCTGTCTGTCTGTCTGTCTGTCTGTCTGTCTGTCTGTCTGTCTGTCTGTCTGTCTGTCTGTCTGTCTGTCTGTCTGTCTGTCTGTCTGTCTGTCTGTCTGTCTGTCTGTCTGTCTGTCTGTCTGTCTGTCTGTCTGTCTGTCTGTCTGTCTGTCTGTCTGTCTGTCTGTCTGTCTGTCTGTCTGTCTGTCTGTCTGTCTGTCTGTCTGTCTGTCTGTCTGTCTGTCTGTCTGTCTGTCTGTCTGTCTGTCTGTCTGTCTGTCTGTCTGTCTGTCTGTCTGTCTGTCTGTCTGTCTGTCTGTCTGTCTGTCTGTCTGTCTGTCTGTCTGTCTGTCTGTCTGTCTGTCTGTCTGTCTGTCTGTCTGTCTGTCTGTCTGTCTGTCTGTCTGTCTGTCTGTCTGTCTGTCTGTCTGTCTGTCTGTCTGTCTGTCTGTCTGTCTGTCTGTCTGTCTGTCTGTCTGTCTGTCTGTCTGTCTGTCTGTCTGTCTGTCTGTCTGTCTGTCTGTCTGTCTGTCTGTCTGTCTGTCTGTCTGTCTGTCTGTCTGTCTGTCTGTCTGTCTGTCTGTCTGTCTGTCTGTCTGTCTGTCTGTCTGTCTGTCTGTCTGTCTGTCTGTCTGTCTGTCTGTCTGTCTGTCTGTCTGTCTGTCTGTCTGTCTGTCTGTCTGTCTGTCTGTCTGTCTGTCTGTCTGTCTGTCTGTCTGTCTGTCTGTCTGTCTGTCTGTCTGTCTGTCTGTCTGTCTGTCTGTCTGTCTGTCTGTCTGTCTGTCTGTCTGTCTGTCTGTCTGTCTGTCTGTCTGTCTGTCTGTCTGTCTGTCTGTCTGTCTGTCTGTCTGTCTGTCTGTCTGTCTGTCTGTCTGTCTGTCTGTCTGTCTGTCTGTCTGTCTGTCTGTCTGTCTGTCTGTCTGTCTGTCTGTCTGTCTGTCTGTCTGTCTGTCTGTCTGTCTGTCTATATTCGGCCCGTTCCCGTTAAAAATATAGATAGAACAGAAGAATAGATAGAAAATATGATTGGAAGAGATCTATCTAAAGTAAACTTGGCTCCCGTTCCCGACTATCTGTCTGTCTGTCAGTCTGTCTATCTGTCTGTCTATCTGTCTGTCCGACCTGGCCCGGCTGCACCTCATTTAATTCATATAGATTTCTATAGCCAGGGGACTTAACTTAAGATATAACAATGCTACTAAAAGTTATATCCCTTTTTGTCATATATTTTTATATTTTCTTATGTTCAGTCATGTAATTACAAAATTAAATTTTAGGAAGGTAATAGCTGATAGCTGATAGATAAAACTATCACAGTTGGTTGCACAGGAATGAAAGGAAAACGTGTAGAAAATTTCATCTCAATCGGTTGGACCGTTCGCGAACGCATAAAGGACGGACATACATACATACATACATACATACATACATACATACACACAACGATATATATATATATATATATATATATATATATATATATATATATATATATATATATATATATATATATATATATATATATATATATATATATATATATATATATATATATACCCAAGGTTGATTTTATTAACAAAATCGAAGCATGTGACTTAAGCCACATCCATTGACTTACTAGATATCATGGTATCATATGCCAGGTTCTCCTGAACTAACCACAGTCTACTAACCTTTGTTATGAGCCCGCAGTCCCCCCTCCCTCATCCGCCCCTCTAATTACAGAGCTACCTGTGGCCTCGAATTGTCAATAACTTATTGTTCCTCCTCTTCTTATGCGCGCCCTACTGGTTAATCAGTGCACACCGGGCCGAAAGTGACTCTTCACATGTCTGATTTTTACTTTGACATTTTGACCTACGCTTTTCCTCTCACAACGCTCTTAATCAAAAGCATTTGTCGGACTATATCCTCTGCTTGAGTGAACCATCATTCTTCTTTTATCATTCTGTGTCCAGGGATGTATGCAGGGGATCTTCCTTGTCTGTGGCGTTTCGGAGTAATAACTTACAGCACCTTGGTCCTGCCTAAGGTCTATGGCAAAGCTAGAATAATTCGCATTCACGCTGCTGGCGTGACCCTTCTGCATGTCAGAATCACCATCCATCCATCCATCATGTGCCATGCCTGGTAAGCGTGGGCGGTCATGTTCTGCCATCTCACTCGATCACCAGAGTCATGGATCAGCTCCGTGTTTCTGTCTCGACCATGCCACAAGGCCAAGCCATCCAGGTACTTGCTTCTAGGTCTTCCCCTTGGTCTGTTCCCCTCGATCTTACCAGTTGTCACCAAGTTCTTCAAATCATTTCTTCTCATAACATGCCCAAAATATTGTGACTGTCTATGTCTAATGTCTCTAATCAGTTTACGATTTTCATTTGTTTCTTGAAGAACTTGTTCATTGGTCTTTCTGGCTGTCCATTGCATTTTCCTCAGAAACCACATTTCTACAGCCATCAGATGTCTTTCAGCCTGACTGCTCATTGTCCAAGCTTCACATCCATATAAATGTACAGGTTCTATGTAGCATCTCAACACTCTTTTTCTCGTTTCAACTGACATCTTTTTATTGGTCAGTATGTTTTTCATCTTGCTAAAGGCTACTTTTGCCATGGCGATTCTTGTTCTAATCTCTTCAAGGCATCTCCCATCAAATGTTATTACTATTTCGAGATAATTACCAGTATAGATTTATTCTGTAAGTGCTCCAGAATCACCAGTATAGATTTATTCTAGAAGTGCTCAAACATCACTAGATGAATCTTTGGCAATGTGAGCAATCTCAATCCATACTCGGTACTGAGATCATCACATGTTGATAGGCCATTAACACCATTCTTTAATTCATGTCCATTGCTGCCATAGTCCTCATTGCATTAGTTCCCTTCATAGATCTCATAACTTCTGTACCGCGATCGCTGAACGGCAGACTTCCAATTTATCTCAGTCTGCTCTCTCTATTAACATTTCTAACGTTTATTGTGAGACGTTGTACGTTAGCCTGAACAATTCTAAGGTCTAGAGAGCACTATACCATATATGCCTTATCTGTGTTAATGATACCACTCATATGTGCACACCAGTCAATCACTTTTATTACTATATCTTGCAACTCTTGCATTATTTGCACCCTTATCCCTTCCATGACTACTACACAATGGCATCACCCGCAATAAATAGTCAGTGTCCTTCCAATCCGTGGCGAATCAATGCTTGCAGTCCTTCCTGTGTAAACATTGAATAGTATAGACGAGATTGCAGATTCTAATGGTACTCCCAGGGTAATAATGCACGACTCCAAGGTAATTGATGAAAGGGATTCTGCAAAAACACCTGCTAAAGGGTGATTCTGGTAATGTAGTCGTCCGAGCTAGCACTACATGTTCAATGAACATCGTAACATCCCAGGAGACTTCCTGTTGTAAACATTTACATTCGTACCCAGTCTTCTAGAGTTACAGACGGAAGTAGTAATTCTAGGCCACTTTTAACGTGTTGACTCCTTCAAACAATAGGACGGGTAGATTTTTCTATGTTGAGAGTCCATCTGTCTCACATTCTCGAGTCTATACAAGACTAATGCGGACGCAATCTGCTTCCTTTGTCGTTACCATCAACGATTTGCCCACAAAAACCATTTATTTCAGGTTTAGTTCCGCTGGGAATGTTAGCCTAGTCAGTTCCCTAGCGCCCCTCGGCCACAACTAGTGTTAATTAAACTTGACTTAGCCATCGTGTGGAGACCTGACCAAGCCAGTGTCGTTGTTAACCTACTCTGTTCTAGTTGCCATGAGTAATGTAACTCTTCGTTGTTACCGTAACTCGTTCTGTCTCTGACTGGTAAAGTTTAGCGTCTTTTTAAAAGTGCGCAAGCTTGTGTGTATGTCTTTGCATTGCAAATAAGAGGCAATAACCATTCTTCTGATTCTCCTCCTCCACTTTCTCACTTTTTTTCCTTCTTTTTCCTCTGACCCCTTTACTTCAGAGATGTCTTGGGGAGGCAGGGGTAGGGGGGATGCATGAGAGATCAAAGGGTCTGTTGTGCGCTCTTTCCAGTACGCTGTTTAGGTTGGTCTTCAATCATACTGTCGCGAAATTACTGTGAATTAACGATCAGATGATACAAATAACAGCTACAGTCTGATTCGCAGCTGCAAGTTATTTATTCCTGGAGGCGGTGAGATCAAACGGTACAGCCGTCTTTGAGAGTTCCCCACAAGACAGAAAATTGTAGGCATGTTGTTGTGGCCCGATCGGGAGAATGCAGGAAACACGCTGGCTTGTTTTGGTTGTCGAAACAAGGGAGACAACTTTTGCATTGGTTGAGCAAGGGGGAGAGAATAATTCTGAAATAGTTAGTTGCCCTTGAGGACACCTGTGTTAACATCAAAGGAAGTCACTAAAACAATCCCAGTCTGTTTGAAAAAACCTAGCTTGTTACAGCGATTGTAAACAAGAGAGTTGGCCTAAGACGGACGGTGTTTTCGCTTAGCTCTGTTGGAATTTGAAAAACACCTACCGTGTGCGAGATTAATTAAATTTAATTTACACGTGCCTGTCATGGCAAATTGTAGATGTAATTCAGGAGCAAAGCAGTGTTACATAAGGTACTCCATAGATTGTATTTAGGTGTAATTAATGTGGGATAGACTGGTGATAGTGGAGTTTAGGACTTTAACGTAGTGAAGTGATAATTAGCTCTCCTAGTGAGAATAGTGTAGTGGGGTGATATTTGGAGAGATTGAGGATTGGTTGGGAGATAGGGGAAATGTCCAATAGTGGGATCTTCCAGTGGGTTGTCTCCTGGGGTTCTGCACTCTGTCTATAGGTCTTTCCTTGTCTTAGCCTGATTCGGACCAAGGTGATGAGCTCCTCTGCTCTATGACAGAGTTTGGTTCGCTGATAAATATCTGAGCGAGGCCGTAGGCCTACACTTCAGCTAGTAGGATCAGTGACTGGTGCTCTCACCAGGTGTGTTATTTCTCTAACAGGTTCCCCGCCAGTTACGAGGAAGCTCTACACTGGTGTTGATGAAGTGCTACTCCGATTGGGAAGAACCCCAGATGAACAGTCAATGTTTTTTTAAGGAAATGAATAATGTCCGAGAAGAAAGTGTGTACAATAGTGTTTACGCTGTGCCCATGATCAGGAGGGTCCACCAGGAACATGGCTCAGATGAGCAAAACCATATAACGATTCCTGTGTGATAAGGTTCACCTAGGATGGGTGAGGTTCGTTGATACACCACATATCATGTGAACAATAGTGACTAAAAAGGAACATTAAATGTAGCATTCACATGGAGCTGTAGAGTCCATTGGAATAGTACAAGGGGCATTGTATTTGAGACAATATAGACAATAGATAGGATCAAGTGTATTAACAATAACAGTGATACCTATATTCACAAGTACAAGGATTGAACATTTAAGAACTATAGGGACCCATAGGATGCAGTGTGTAACCGATCCATGATCAGTGATAACTATGGACTGTATCTATTTCGGATGATCATGTAGATGGATTACCAAGTAGCTACAGAAGAAAGTCAGCGTCTGGCAGGAGAGATACATCACTGGGTGAGGTTTTCTTGTGCTGACCTAACGTGCTGTGGTGTGACCTTGCTAGGATGATTTGATTGGGCTACTGATCTGATGGTCCGATTCTACACACATTATAGTACACGACACACATTCTTCGCATACACTTCTCACATACATTACACTTTTCTTTTAATAAATTAATTGTTATTAATTTTTAGAAGCTAGAGTTGTTGAGTATGTTGCGTTGGGGAAGAATGAGAGGGGGCATGATCCAGTAGTGATAGAGAGAGAGAGAGAAAGAGGTGTCCATAAACTGAGGGAGTGTGGTGGACGGAATCTAGTGGATTCTCCAGGATAATGATAAGGGGCAAACTATAATGTGGGTGTTGATTCCCCTCACTCCAGGGACGACACTTTAAAGAAACACACAACACATACCATTGTGAAAATGAACGCAAAGCGAGTTGCTTCCATATGGCTTACGATTAACTTCCAGCCCAGTATGTGAGGATTATGAGTGAAGCTTACATTCACTACACATAAGACACAGATTATATCTGTGTGTGTGTGTGTGTGTGTGTGTGTGTGTGTGATGTGACTGTTTCATGACCAGTTCTCGCGGTCTAGGTCATTCACTGATATAGATAGATATACAGAGAGAGAGAGAGAGAGAGAGAGAGAGAGAGAGAGAGAGAGAGAGAGAGAGAGAGAGAGAGAGAGAGAGAGGCAAAGACAGAGGAAATATAGACAGACAGGCAGACAATCAGACAGACAGACAGACAGGCAGACAGACAGACAGACAGACAGACAGACAGACAGACAGACAGGCAGGCAGGCAGGCAGGCAGGCAGGCAGACAGACAGACAGACGGACAGACAAAGAGTGAGCCTGTGAGATGTGCGGGGTTCAAGCCTGTGCAAACTAGAATCCGAATTTAAGCCCGTAACCCATACCTGATGAACAAACACAACGGACCGGAGACGTGAAAACTGCAGCACCAGGGGGTTAAAAGACTATCACATCCAGAACTAATCGATGCAAAAGCAAAACAGAGTCCAGTCCTATTTGCTGGATCAATGGCTGGTGTCACGCGCGTCAGTCCCAAATGTTTTCTTAGGCGATAGTGACAGTGACACTATCGTGCGCCTTATTCTCGTGTCCATTCCTTACGGCACCCTGCAGTGACAGTGGTAAAATTGTCACTTCCATTGCTATATAGCCAGAGGGTGTTGTACTTAACTATGCTTGCAACACAGAACAGCCTTGTCAATAATCTATTGTGTAAGACTACAAATGTGATTTGACTGTCTTCTTGGCGCATCAATAAATAGATGACTTCTCTCCTCATTATTGATAGGTTGATTTTTCTTCCAGTATACTGAACACAAAGAATTGATAATTAGTCTATTGGAGAGCTGTCTTGATATTTGATTCTCAAAGCGCTGTTTTTTGGTATCGATAAAGGGTTTGCTGTTCGGTTAATCAGGTACGATAAAAACACAAACTATGACCAAGAATCTCGACGTATGAAAACACTCGCGACTATAATATACAGCCAAGTGTCATCCGAACATCAGGAAACAAGAACAAACTGTAGTGTGCTGTTTTGTCTACAGCTTGACTGCTACGATTCACGAACAGATACTTACGTTTGATAATCTCTATTGAAGAACTGGTTGGAAAAACATCTGAGGTTCCATAGCAAATTGAATCATGGAGTTTCAAGAACCAACTCTGCCTTTGATATCAATAAAATACTCACACATGCCTACCTGTGCATGGTGAAGGTGCATTAAAAAAAAAGATCACAATACTCAGTATTTCCCTGCGTGAATATAATCAGTGCCTACGACTCGTAGGTCATGACTCTCCACAGATCTCGTCTTGGTTTCTCTGCCGTGATTCCTCATGCACCGTCGCATCTCCCTCATGTATCGTGGTCTGCCTCCTCTCTCATTCCTCGTCTTCACTTGTCCGTTTCTCCAACCCTCTCTTCTATCACATGACCAAACAAATGCTGTTTGTCCTCTTCTTATTGTGTATATAATGTTCTAGTTCATTAGCCTCTTTCAGGCTAGTCGTGTTAGTACTTGGCAGTCAAGGAATTCGCAACATTTCTCTACGGAACCACATCTCTATTGCTTCCAAGTCTCTCCTAATTTTTTCATTTACATTCCAAGATTCACAGCCATACAGCAAAACAGGTTCTATATAGCACTTCAGCACACTCTTTCTTACATTCAATGATAGTGACTTATTGCATAAGATAGTATTCATTCTCTGAAATGCAGCCTTTGCTTGCCCTATTCTGCTCTTATTTTCTGTTGTGCATCTTCCATCCGATGTTATAAATGTCCCTAGATATTTAAAACTATCCACTTGGTGAAGAATTTTCCAATCTATCTATATTTCACATTTGGGTGTCACATGTTTCTTTGATATCACCATTGTTACTTTTTTCTTGCTATGCAAGGAGAGTCTTTTCTAGAGAGAGAGAGAGAGAGAGAGAGAGAGAGAGAGAGAGAGAGAGAGAGAGAGAGAGAGAGAGAGAGAGAGAGAGTGATGAATACACAAACAGTATTTTGCATAATGTATTGCCCGGCATATTTCAATGTCTCGCTCGTCACGTAGTTATTACAGAAAACAAGATCAATTTACGTATAATGAAGTAGTTTAATAAATCCTTTCAACCGATATACGCAAAACACATGGGCATAAGTTTTAATAACACCTCAGTAGTTTTAGAGAGACCGTTAGGTCTGTCTACATAATTGTGGTTTATCATGGTGATTGGTGGTTAGTATAGATGGGGGTCATTTCTTTACACTTTCCTGATAGGTCGTCAGTGTAGATGGGGTCATTTACCCACACTTTCGTGATGGGTGCTCAGTGTAGATGAGGTTTTATTTTTCCACACTTTCGTGATGGGTTAGTCAGTGTAAATGAGATTATTTCTCCACACTTTCGTACTTTGTGGTCAGTGTGTAGATGAGGTAATTTCTCCACACTATCGTAATGTGTGGTAAGTGTATTCTGTGAAGGGTGGTCAGTGTAGATGGGGTCATTTCTCCATAATTTTGTGATGGGTGGTCAGTGTAGATGAGGTCATTTCTCCACATATTCGTGATGTGTTGTCGGTGTAGATAGGGTCATTTCTCCACACTTTCGTGATGGGTTGTTAGTGTAGATGAGATCATTTCTCCACACTTTCGTGATGTGTTGTCGGTGTAGATAGGGTCATATCTCCACACTTTCGTGATGGGTTGTTAGTGTAGATGAGATCATTTCTCCACACTTTCGTGATGTGTTGTCGGTGTAGATATTGTCATTTCTCCACACTTTCGTGATGGGTTGTTAGTGTAGATAGAGTCATTTCTCCACACTTTCGTGATGTGTTGTCGGTGTAGATAGGGTCATTTCTCCACACTTTCGTGATGGGTTGTTAGTGTAGATGAGATCATTTCTCCACACTTTCGTGATGTGTTGTCGGTGTAGATAGGGTTATTTCTCCACACTTTCGTGATGTGTTGTCGGTGTAAAAAGGGTAATTTCTCCACACTTTCGTGATGTTTTGTCGGTGTAGATAGGGTCATTTCTCCACACTTTCGTGATGGGTTGTTAGTGTAGATAGGGTCATTTCTCCACACTTTCGTGATGGGTTGTTAGTGTAGATGAGATCATTTCTCCACACTTTCGTGATGTGTTGTCGGTGTAGATAGGGTTATTTCTCCACACATTCGTGATGGGAGTCCAATATCCGGGAATGATATTTGATCACATCTGTAATCGATGACTAATCTTTGGTGCCGATATTTCGACACGCTCGTTTTTAAAGAAAGTTCCGAAGCAGAAGTCTAATATGGTTCAAGTATGCGTTATGACCATCAAAGTTTCGTAAGTCTGAATGTATGGTCGAATAGATGGCCAGTGTTTCCCTCCCGTAGCGAGCGGCGAGCCCAGGTATCGAACTCTAGTTCGACCGAGCACGTGTAATTGTCATTACAACCTCATAACCGTTACGCCAACACACTGGCTACAAGTTCGCGTTGCTGGTCACTTTCAGCTGCTGCTTTTTCTACACGTTCGTAATGGGTGGTCAATATTCGGTGCCAATATTTCCACACGTTGGTAATGGTTGGCGAATATTTGGTGCCTATATTTCCACACGTTCGTAATGGTTGACGAATATTCGGTGCCAATATTTCCACACGTTGGTAATGGTTGACGAATATTCAGTGCCAATATTTCCACACGTTGGTAATGGTTGACGAATATTCGGTGCCAATATTTCCACACGTTCGTAATGGTTGACGAATATTCAGTGCCAATATTTCCACACGTTGGTAATGGTTGACGAATATTCGGTGCCAATATTTCCACACGTTCGTAATGGTTGACGAATATTCGGTGCCTATATTTCCACACGTTCGTAATGGGTGGTCAATATTCGGTGCCAATATTTCCACACGTTGGTAATGGTTGGCGATTATTCGGTGCCAATATTTCCACACGTTCGTTATGGTTGGCGAATATTCGGTGCCAAAATTTCCACACGTTTGTAATGGGTGGTCAATATTCGGGGCCAATATTTCCATACGTTCGTAATGGTTGGCGAATATTCGGTGCCAATATTTCCACACGTTCGTAATGGGTGGTCAATATTCGGTGCCAATACTTCCACACGCTCGTAAAGGGTGGTCAATATTCGGTGCCAATATTTCCACATGTTGGTAATGGTTGGCGAATATTCGGTGCCTATATGTCCACACGTTGGTAATGGTTGGCGAATATTCGGTGCCTATATTTCCACACGTTGGTAATGGTTGACGAATATTCGGTGCCAGTATTTCCACACGTTCGTAATGGGTGGTCAATATTCGGTGCCAATACTTCCACACGCTCGTAAAGGGTGGTCAATATTCGGTTCTAATATTTCCACATGTTGGTAATGGTTGACGAATATTCGGTGCCTATATTTCCACACGTTCGTAATGGGTGATCAATATTCGGTGCCAATATTTTCACACGTTCGTAATGGGTGGTCAATATTCGGTGCCTATATTTCTACACTTGCGTAACGGGTGGTAATAGTCGGTGCCTATATTTCTAGATGTTCGTAATGGGTGACCAATATTTGTGACCGATATGCTCTATCCTCCATGAAGTGTTGCCAGTAATTGTTATCTGTTATTTTCTTCAAAATGCATTATATTGCTATAGAAAATATTTTTTTCAACATGTTTTCCATTTTAAGTGTATGTAACTTTATACTTTTCCACGTGTTCACATGCACCCACTGTGGACAAACATTTACAGCGCGAATTGGCCTTATCAGTCACATTCGCCACCGCCATGGGTAACAGTTATTATGCCTTTTAAAGCACAAACTATCGTCTGTTAGGAAGGCAAGGTGCCAATGAACTTTATTGGAAGTTTGCGGAAACAAATATTTGAAAATAACACACTGCTAAGTGTTAACTTCACCAATAAATCAATCTCGTGATTTCTGCACGATGAAAGTTGTCTGCAGTGGATCTCCAATAGTAATAAAAACTCCGCCGCGGAGCTAGCATGACAGGAGACTTCTGATCGTCAGACGGGCCCCATCCAGGAATGTTTCGGCTCTTTAGCTTTCTGACACTATCTGGGAGTGGTCTCACTGGCGTCATGTCTGGGTGTCTTTCTCCTGCCGTACGTTTGAACCATGTTTCGAGACGTTACGTTGTCTACTTGCTTTGCGTTTCTTCGTGCTTGTCCCATAACTGCGAAATGTTGCACACTCAAACCATCCCTCCCTCTGGGAGAACAGTATCGTGCACCCTGTGCTTCGTGCACTCACACAAATATCTCTTTATTTCTCTTGCTCAGGTGGTGCTATTTAAGAAGACGCTAATCCATCTCATAATATTATTTCCCCATTTGCACCATTGCGTAAATTTTGTCCACCTGCCCCCGACTTTGTTCTCCAGTATCATTTGGATAAGATTGCCAAATCTATTTAACACGTAAACGTCGCAGTATCTGCGATAAAATACTTCCATGCGTTTCATTTAACACTTGTTTTCATTTTGCCTGGTCATAAATTATAAATACGTCCGTATAACTGATTAAATGAGAGCTGGTTTGAAGTGCACATGGTAGTAAGACATGAATGCATTCTCTCTCCGTACCTGTTAGATATATACACAAAATGTAATTGGAGTGGTTAAAGATGATGAGACCGGAGATTCATTCATTATTGGTGGAATTAAATTTCTAGAGCTCAGCTATGCAGATGACACGGTACACCTCTCAAATACTAGTGCTACTGGATTAGAATAGTCGATCATGTCTCTCAAGATATAGAGTGAACAGATGACACGGTACACCTCTCAAATAGGCTACTGGATTAGAATAGTCGATCATGTCTCTCAAGATAGAGAGTGAACAGATGACACGGTACACCTCTCAAATAGTGCTACTGGATTAGAATAGTCGATCATGTCTCTCAAGATAGAGAGTGAAAATCAATCCTTTTTTCTGAACTTTAGTGGTAAACAATAATAATATCCACAGACGTCAGCGGCATGCCAACCAAATATCACAATCACCAATAGAGAAATTGAAAATGTGACACACTTTGAATATCTTGGCGCCATATCAACAACAATTGGAATTGTTTAAAATAAGTCAGACGCAGATTGGTCGTAATAATACATTTGTTCAACAATATTAAGATCCAATGGCACAACACCAGCAAAAAAGCATGATTCTTGGAGCATCAACTTTTTTTTTCTTTTTGCGCGCGTTAGCTTTGAACTCAAGCGTAGTCCATTCACACTACTTCTAGTAGTGCTGGAATGAAATTTGCGTGTGGATTAGCTTTCCCTATTAACGGTATCTCTCGCCATCAGGTGTACTTGTAATTTACGTCCCCAAGTAAAGGACGACAGGTCAACATTTTAGTCCAACTGTCCGGCGTAGGGGTTGAACGCTTTACCTCGGCATCAGCATACCGGATGTTTAAGAACACGCGTTCTTAGCCATTCGGGCACGCTGATCTACTCAACATTTCACGATCAATGAAGAAGGAAATCATGGTCTTGAACTTAAATGCTACAGCTATTTGCTTAGAATAACCCTCACACAGAGGAAGAAAGCTGTTGGCATTCTTCAAGGTTTCTTCTTCTCTTCTTTGCGTTCATCCGGAGTGATTTTTTCAGATGTGATTGCGGTGTGTCTGGTTAGGCACCCTCGGGTCGAAACCCTCAGGCCAACACATCCGACTTTTAGCGTGCATTTTTGGCCAGGTTAGCAATCCTGGGAGACTCTCACTTTTGTGGTACCGTCCACGTCTCAGCTGGTCTAGTTGGAACAGTCGAAGACTACACGGTCTTCCCTCAAGTGAAGGCAGGGACAGTCCATAGCATTTTCCGCCATCCTGGGTGGCTTCCATAATTGCAGAGCCGGCACATAACGCTCTGGTGCTGGGTTTACCGAGGGAATCGTCACGTCCTGCTCATGGCTGTTTTAATTCCTCACTTCAATATATTGGGCATTTCGCTCGCCCTGGGCCGTTCCTGCACAAACCAGTCAGCTCTGCGGTTGGTTTCCACTAAGCGAGTTTTCGGACATGTGCTTGTCCCTGTACCCATCAGAGCTGTTCCAGGCACGGCGGACATTCGGAAAACTACCTAGTCAGAGCTGTTCCGAACAAGAGCGGCATTCGGAAACTAGGTAGTCAGAGCTGTTCCTAGCACGGGAGACATTCGGACGAGACATTTCACTCGGACGTAAATGCGTAGTGTCAATATTTAGTTTGCCACCCGTAGGACGACACTTCCGACTTCCGGCGGGCATTTTTTAGTGAGGTTAGCCTTCCTCTGGTTTCGAGACACGTTAGACTGTTGTAATGTCACCCACATCTCAGCTGGTCAAGATAGAACGATCAACGATATCGTGGTCTGCCCTCAAGGGAAGGCAGGGGCAGACCATGGGCATTATCTCGCTATCCAAGGAGGCTTCCATAATTGCAGAGCCGGCACATATTGCTCTGAGACTGGGCTCACCCAAGGAGTTTCCACGTCCTGCTCATGGCTGCTTTAGTTCCTCACTTCCATGTGTTGGGCATCCCACTTGCCACTGATCGCTCAATCACACACCAGGAGCGGTCAGACTGCGAGTGACATCCACTCGGTAAGCTTTTGCTTGTGACTTCAGACCACGCAATAGGTTCGCTCGCCGTGCGTTCCATTTCGCGTTGATGAGACATTCTTCCACTTTTGTCTACACTCTCTATGAGTTAGATACAGACAGTTTCCGTAACCCTTCGACTGGGGCACTTTTCTGACTTTTTTGTACTCGCTCACGAGGTAGGCTACATGTGCTGCCGGCTCAGCACCTTACCTTCGTGCAGCAGTGAACGGGAAACGGCCAGGCCCCTTCATCCGGGAAACTCTCATATCCCCCAGCTGGGAGCCTTCGAACATGTATCAGACCTGGGCATGTAGCTTGCTCAGTATCATGTTTCTATTTTCCGGTAGACGGGTATCAGCCTGGCTCTAAGATCCGAGGGTTTGTGGCTTAGAGGCGTTCAGCCACAGCCCTCGACAGGGAGCCTTAAGAGCTTTGTCCGGACCAAGAAATTCTGCCTTTGTGCCCCTCATTTAAATTTTGACTGCTATCCTCAGTCTATGCCTGCAGAGCAGCAGGTTGTGTCTCTCTTAGTCTGGTCCCTATCCCATAAGCTGTCCGATATGTAATTTTTCACCCATCGGCAAGCAAAATGGGGTCTATGGGACACGCAAGCTCCCCCACCACGTCAAGGTGAAGACACATCGGGGGAGCTTCAAGGTTTGAATGTCTAAGAAACCTGGCTTGAATACAGTATCATTTTTCTGAAACTAAAATGCTTTTGCCAAATTAAACGCCACAACTGCTTGAACATAGCAGTGATGGAAGGGCATGTTCCCTGGAAGAAGATGAAGTGATTCCCCAGTACGAAGATGGGCACTTGATAGTGCAGACACCATTGGCATGAGGGAGTCTGAGGCATGATGGTGAATGAGGCATAAGGGTGCATGAGGCATGAGGGTGCATGAGGCATGAGGGTGAATGAGGCATGAGGATGTATGAGGCATGAGGGTGCATGAGGCATGAAGGTGTATGACACATGAGAGTGCATGAGGTATGAGGGTGCATGAGGCATGAGGGTGTATGAGGCATGAGTGTGAATGAGGCATGAGGGAATGTATGAGGCATGAAGGTGAATGAGGCATGAGTGTGACGAAACGCCTACAGATCGGCAGATCTCTGCATAATATCCCTTTGAAGTGAGTGCGATGCGTTGGTCTCCCTTGAGTTTAATATCAATTAATAGGGAATTTCCCATCTGAAGTAATGCGTGGCGGCGCGATACTAGTTATTTATAGAGAAATCTAGAATGTTCCAGCAAGTGCGTACGTGGTCGAGATCTCTAGGTTCACGAGTGCTTCATGCAGCACGGGTTGGTAGAACTTATCGTGACTCTGGTTTTCTCCATGAATCATGGAATTCATGCGGTCTGTGTAGGTAAGTTGAAGGCGCACTGAGTTAGCGGTGATCAGTTGCCAACCAGACCTCAGCGTAAGACAGATCACAGCCACAGGGCTGCTGTAATTGTGATGTCAATGTGCGCGGCCAGAGCGGACATCTGCAGTCAAGTTTGTGATTGTTAAATCACAGGTTAGTTGAATACTTATTCTATTGTTTAACTGTTGTCTTTATGCCGTGCCGACCTCCCCGAACGAATTAATTGCCGTCGGAAATGAGTAGTCGCGTAGCGTTACAATTTACAGCTGGCTGTCTGCATATTTAAGTAGGCTTTATCGATCAGCGACGTAATGTGTTACCTGACGGAACAAGCCTTATTCCACAGCGAGAAGTGTGTAAATAAAATAGGCCGAACGATGTGCTTTCGAGGACTGGTGAAAATCCCATGTGTCTAGATAGATATATTTGTTACCTGATTGTTTACAAATGAGTTACAGGGACAGTGATATGTATATTATTACTGCGTTGTGCTAGGGAGATCACGGTTCTTTACCAAGTGTGTAGTAGTTACTGGTTTGGTTTATTAATTACGCATGCAAGGCAGGAAGTGTGTCAGTCATTACATCGACATGCTAGACGCGGTAAATAATGATAAGGTAGACCTTATTATTATAGATGTGTAATGTGCTTCGTGACATTAGGATTGGAAACTTAAGTGTTCTATCAGTGGTGGTGATTTTTCGAGGAATCAAGGTGAGATCGGCCGTGGTGTATTTGCTGTGTGAAGATAGCAGTGTTATTCCGCGTAAGCAGAATGGTGATGCATCGATAGGATAACAGTGGATAGGAAGTATTTATGATACTATTGTTACTGCTTGTTTTCATGTCCGTCCGCTAGAATGACCGTGCGTGTTCCATCTTACGTTTGTCTAGGCAGCCGACTGGGAGGTAGGCCGGTACGCCCAACCCGTTAGGTTACAGGTCCGACCCAAAGCGATCGTGCATATCCGATGGTTGAACATACCCGATCGAGGGTGATGCGGCACTCCGTAATTCGAGGCCGTTGTGTCTAGATAGATCTAGGATTTGAACCTAACCCGTTTCTGTCTCTAATATTCTACTCTTCTGGAAACCTGACTCTGTTCATGGAGTACTGTTAGTACTGCCGTGAAGTAGTAGTAGATGAGGGGAATAATCCCCCCCCCCCCCAAAAAAAAAGGTGGAGCCAGAGTTTGGTAGTGGAGAGTCTGGAGGCTTGCTACATTGGATGACGTGACTTAAGTCGTCACGGGACAAGGTACACGGGACCCACAGTAGCTGTGGGAAAGTGTAATGGTGGATGGCCACCAAAGCTGTGCTCGACCGGCACAGGTATGACTGACCTGGAAGATAGTCAGTGAATAAAAGGGCAACTCAGGATCTGGGACAGGGATCCCAGAACTGACACTATGGCTGTGATATGAGTTTGTTATTTAAGTGTAACAATTCATGAGTTCTCCTTGGTTAATACTATAGTAATGAATTATCAGGAGTATAATTCATTATAGTCATATAGTTATTAATGTGTGTAATTGATCAGTCCATGGGTTAACGGATTGGTGAATTGATGAGTCTGTCAGGAAGGAGATGTCCGGCTGGACACCTTCTCGATAAAGTAATCACTACACTGAAAGGGAAGTAGGTGTATATGTTGATTGATGATGGAAGGTGAAACAGGATTGGACTGGCACCAGGCGAAAGATGCGTGACAGAGTCATACAGTCGACTCTGGTGCTAGGGGTTATTTGTAGCCCAGAAGTGTTACTTGACTGAACAGGTGGGCTATTGCTTTCTCCAACATCATTATGCCTATACATTATGATTACTAGTAGATCTATGATGTGATGATTTCATACTCATGTTGGTTGACATGAGGAATGTCTGAGAGGCAGGTGACATGGTGGAGATGCTGTTAGTCTTTGTTGTAGTTGAGTACTCACACCAACCTCTCCGTGTTTCAGGATCTGTTATTACTATACTGAAGAAGATTCAAGAGCTTCACCATGAGCTCTATGGGCCCACTCATTCCAGTGCCTATCAAGAAGTTGATTGAGGCCATACTGTGAGTGGTCTTCTGATTCTGCGAGATCAATGTTGGAAGGAGCTGAGTGCTGAATATGTCGGTAGGTCTAGGTTAGGACCTCCGCCAAGAGTCCGACGAGTGTCATCCGATCCCGAGAGGATCCAACACTGAAACGTCTGATGATTCTAGCCAGTGAAGCACTGGTGACATTCAAACTCAGTGTAAACCTTGGTGATTGCAAGGTCGTGAACTTTCAAGTTGAGCAAGGTGATCATTGTTACCGGTCACCATGGCCCTGTGTGATATGCTTCTGGCCCGGCTGGGTTGTCATGGGACACCGTGTATAATTTGATGCTTGAATAGTGTTTCTACATTGGTTACCTTTATGAAGCCAACACGTGGTCCAGTGACCTAAGACTTTGATTACATCATTGGTGGGAACACCAGAGGGACATGTTTGTTAAGGTAGTGAGCTACCTCATTCCAACGTGGTGAACTGTTGACAGTGTATGCTAGGTTGTGATTTATACCCATCGATCAGGGTAGTTACATGAGACTGTGTGAAGATCTATTTGTCCAAGGACATGGAAATAAGGTGAAGGGTTTAGTCACCTGATAGACTTTGCCAGTGACATTTTGTGTTCATGTGGAGCAACCGCTCATTTTGTAGGTGACATACCAGTGTGTGGGTCACTTAGGAGATAGAAGAGTGACCAGGCTCTTGTGTATTTTGATACGGTGCTACAGTACTTTTTCTGCAAGTGGGAGACCGCTAATATGCTAGGGTCGGCCCAGACTTCATCAGGAGTGTGACGGGTGATATAGTACGACAGCAAGGAAGGATCCTTGTTCATCGGTGCAGTGTCAGTCAGGCAGTGGTACTGCGCTTGATCAGCCCGTGATTGGTTCTCTGTGTGAAGAGGGAACTTTGGAGAGGCAGCAGACCTTGGAGTTCCGGTCCACTGGAGGAGCCTGGGTGAGTCGCTACCACGACTGGACAACCGCACGAGCTATCGTCCGCCTCCATGATGAAGAATACTCATCTGCATAGCTGATCTTGTACATAGTCTCCTCTAGTCTGGCTTTCAGCCATCCTTCTCTGTGTTGTGGTTGACTTAGTTCAGAATTAAATTTTTTTGTTCTCTTAGCTATGACTTTGTGCAGTGATATGACTGGTGTCTGGTCCGAGCCCCCTTGGGGTAGGGAACCCTAGGTGAGGGAGGGGAGGTCCAGCTGTCCCGGCTTGTGTGGGGCCTGGTAGATGTAGAGTGCTATTGAGGTGATTGGAGCAAAGGCTGGGGATAGTATCTATCGTGGCAAACCAGTCCAAGCCCCGGCGGTCTTGTCACAGTGAGGGTGCATGAGACATGAGGGTGTATGAGGCATGAGAGTGTATGAGGCATGAGAGTATATGAGGCATGAGGGTGTATGAGGCATGAAGGTGAATGAGCCATGAGGGTGTATGAGGCATGATTGTGCATGAGGCTTGAAAGTGGAAGTGGCATGAGGGTGGATGTGGCATGAGGGTGGATGATGCATGAGGGTGTATTAGGCATGAGGGTGTATGATGCATGAGGACTGGCGGTGGATCGAGTAGTTTTTCACGGGCGATGATGATGGCTATGTTTTTCAAAGGACCTGCTTCATAAAGATGAGTGTGGGATGTGGATTTTAATCTAAGAGAATATTTTGTTAAAAGTGTCTAGGGGATTTAAGTTTGATTCTCTGGTCACTGCTAGAATGCAAGGTGATCATGGAATTCTACCATAAACACAAGAAGGAAAATACTTCACTCCTGTTCATAACTGTATTTATGAGTAATTCTCCATTCCCACTTATCACCTTATAAATTTCCTATAGTGTTAGAGGATATTGATTGTTTACAACATAGAAACAACCACTGTTGAACAAACATCAACACAATTGATGGAGACATCAACATTTGGACATACTGTTCAAGAATAAACTCAAATCAGAGGTAACATACAAACATATAATGGCCATATTCGGTTCTGGGCTTTGAATGACATGACATAGGACATAGGTATAAAATCACATGAAATATGACATAGTTGTACAATCCCATATGACAACCCCATTGTCCCAAAATCAGTATAATCATATTCATGTACTCACCCCAAACAACCAATAATTGGTTATACCACCGTTGAACCATCCATTGGCTTTTACACAAAAAGAAACCATGGTATGAGTTCATAAAAACTAGACATATAAAACATTTGCTTCTGACACCAGTTACAATTCTCATATTTAAAAAATAATGAGATGGTGTCAGAGTATTCAATAAAACACCAACCACCTATTGGTTCTACCATTCACTAAGAAAAGCTACTGACCTTACACATCCATGGCATGCGAAGAAAAAAACCACATATAGAAGTTTTGCTAGTACTAATAATTAAACTAATTATTTAATTACAGTCTTTTTCATTAGGCTTTGCTGTTGTTTATTCTTCTCCAGTGCGAAGCAGATAATGTCCATATTTATTCTGAACAGAAATAAATGTACTCACAGTCATGTTCTACTTACATTATGTCCATTGAAGTTGGCTGGTGAATATTTATCATCTATATTAGGAAATAAATTTACCATATATTCCCTCCATGGGGCTGAATTCACGAATCTTCTGTTGCCAGTGGCTCGGTGCCAGTGGGAAATTGAGGCCTGGGTTGGTCATACCTTCAGGAGATGCATCTTGAGTCTTGGACCAAGGGTCTTCCCTATATCACCATATCCGATGAAAAGGATGCCGACCTTTCAGCTTCTCGGCTTCTAATATCCGAATCCCAATTATGTTCCCACAGATTTTTCACCCACCTAGTCACCAGTCTATAACCTATTCCACAGTTGATGGCATTTATGCTGACATGGGACCAGCAAAGAGTTCTGATTCAGTATTTTCATTTCAGTGTAGACATACAATGCTGCTAATCATTCATTTGTTTCATCTGGAAATATTTCCAGGATTGATCTGCTAGAGGCATGGAACTGAAGAATATTACTTCCAACACATAAACTGGGAGTCGCACAAAAATCAGATGATTCGTGTTGTTACATGTGTAGAGGCATTTACTTCGCTAGCTTCTTTCTGATGGTGTTTCGTTTCAGAGATCTCGAGTGGATCTGGCTGATTTCAGAGTGTTGTAGATTTGAACCTTGAGGTAATGTGGTTTCTACGTTGTTTTTCAGTTGGTAGTAAGTTGATACCTTGGTTGTACTGGCTTATGTTGTTTCAGTGTCTCTTCCCATTTGTTTGAGTTGGTGTTCGTATCTAGAACTTGGTGTTGAGTCTGCCGCTGTATGACTGATTGAAGGATTATTCAATCCTGAACAGGGACGGGAAGGGGTAGGACTCTGTCATTCGTTGACGACATTCTCGTGTATCGACAGGGTCGAGATAGACAGGCGGTTGCTAATGATATGCAGGGCGAACTAGATCGTATTTCCTCATGGTGTGCTGATGCCGACGCCCTTGTCAACCCTGCAAAGGCATCGGTTACATGGTTCTCCCTAAACAACCATATTGTGAAAACAGACCTGCCGGCAGTAAAAATGGATGGGAGCATTTTGAGTAGAACCCAGTCAATGACATATCTTGGCGTGAGGCTTGATCGTAGCCTGTCCTTCAGAGATCATGTCGATTATGTCATAACGAAGGCTCGAAAAGGTTTGTCAGCAATGAGAGTCATGGCGACTGCCAATATCGAGCAAAGACTGCTAATACTTCTGTTCCAAGGACTTGTGCTTTCACGCATCGAGTATGCCCTGGCCATCCTCACTGTCAGCCCTACACAGATTGGAAGACTTGAAAAGGTACAAAACGAAGCCATGCGCATCATTTTGGGCTGCACGAGAGACACCAGCTGTGTAGCAATGAGATACCTCCTTGACTTCCCGACAATGGAACACAGGATCAAGATCTGGAGAGCTCGTGCATACTTAAAAATAAGTGCAGATGAGCAGCACCCTCTGCATGACGCTATATTCAGAGAAAAGGGTGACAGGCTAAAGAGGGGCAAGTCATGGATGGGTCGGGCGGAAGATGTCGTCAGACAGGTCTGCAGTCTTACCAGTATCAACCCCGGCAAGGAATGGGTGCCGGTGCCTCCAGCTTTTAAGTGCACTTTCTCCTGCATTATCACACTTGACAGACGGTGCAGAGAGCAGAACCCTGCCGCTGTCAATGCAGAGGTTAACGCGCTCATCTATGAACACTCAGATAGCCCCGAATCGCTCATCTATACAGATGGATCTGTTGTAAAGCGGCAGAGAAATGCGTGGGCATTTACAGCCCGTTCAGCGGGCCGAACCGTTCAAGAATCCAGTGGTGCCCACTCTATGACCACGAGCAGCATGACGATGGAGGTGATGGCAGTTACACAGGCTTTCATATGGCTGGAATCACAGCATTATACCAACGTGTGTGTACTAAGTGATTCAATGAGCATGATTCAGAAGGTCGAAGCTGGATCTGTACGTAGACAGTGGACTGAGTCGCTGTGGAAGTCTGTTGTCCGTAAAGTCACCTTCATCTTCGTCCCGGGACATGCAGGAGTCGATGGAAATGAACGAGCTGATAAACTGGCTGGCTCTGCACCCCCTGTAGATGGCCAGCCCATGGATCGTGCCGATGTTATTAACGTCCTCAAAGATATGGCGAGAACAGAGGACTTTGACGTCAGTGATTCCACATCGCTGTCCAGGATGAAAGACTTGGGAGTAAGAATCGGCACAGCCAGACGCGAGAGGTACATCGGGAAAACAAAGCGCCTCGTCAACCAACACAGAACTGGCACTATTAGCCACCGGACGCTGATGCATATGCTGGGGGGAGGATCTGAGCACCTATGGACATGTCCGGAGTGCAATGAAGATACCCCAACTGATAACTGATAACTCAACCCTGAACAGGAAACTGGGAATGTCCCATGGTTTCGTTGACCTCGCGGATTAATGGCGTACCAGGTGGTATCCCCCAGACGTAAAAGTAGACGATGCTCTGTTGTCGGTGTATTTTGAATATCCATTTATCTTGATTTACTATTAAATACAGAGATCCATCCTGGATATCCTGACAGAAGTAGGACTATCAATCGATGAGTGTCTTATTCAACAGGTCTTTCGCTGGCTAGGCAGCGGATAAGCGTAGCAGTCAACGTTGATGTTTTCCTAGATCAAGAGTATGGTTAGGACAGGTTGCCATTTATCACTTACATCAGGCTGTTGACCCAGGATCCTGATCGGTGAAATGTCCAAATCCAAACCACCACTCGCTACTGTCTATAGAAATGGATGACAAAGAACACAACACAGGCATTAATATTTTGTGGTGTGCTAACATTTTCACTACACAATTACAAACAAAAAGGGAAGGAGATAGGAGGTTTCCAAGTTCCATGTCCCTCGTCGCTTGTTGTAGAGCCATTCTGACTCTAAATGTGAGTAAGGTATCTTTTCACTCTATATTCCATTATCCTTTTGTTACTGGGAGTATTAGATGAGTGAAGCCATTCTTTCCATCCAAACCTGTTGATATTGCCTCTCTCGTACTTGAAGAGAATAATCTATACATAATCTCTGTTGTTTCTAATGCCTCATCTTCTTTCCGTCGCTATAATCAGCATTAGGCCAAGGCTATTCAACATTGTCTTCTTATGTACTAACATGCACAATGATTCTTACATCAACATCGTCATGTCCCCAGGGGTAACATTAAAATATATATTCCCACAGTAAAGAGTAACAATCAGGACAGCATATAATTCTCATAACAGAGAAAAACAACCATGTACATTTCTCTGATATTAAGTACATGATAATCATAATAATAATAATTAATCATAATAATATGCAGGAGCCTATGTTTTTGGATTTCCTCATTGGTTAATCCATAAAACTAAAACATAAACTATTTTCCCCCACTGCTTACAGCAGCATGAGGTTAGTGAACGCTGTGATATATTTTGCCAAGTGCTGCTATTTGTAAGAAAATTTCTTATTTATTAGAAATGATTTATGCAGCCTGATAAGTGTTCGGAACATATAATATTATTCCAGTTGTCCACCACCCTTGGTGCGGTGTGGCTAAAGGCTTGGTTATATCATGCGTTTACTTTATTTCGTTGGATTATATTCTCCCACATCGCAATTTCCTAGTATATTTTATGAAATGATTTCATGTCCATCACCCATATTGAGTGGTTACTAATATGTTAACAAGAAGATTGTATCAAAATTTAGCACGATAGTTTCAAGTTACAGATTAGAATGTGGCAAAGCATTTTATCCACCGACTAAGAGTCCAGATTATGCGTAATCATTTGTATGTCTCCGCATGGATAAAAGGTTTCTTGTAATGTCCTTAACAGTGAATCTACACTACATAGGATCTTTACAGTTTATAAGTATTATTAGTGAGATAGAGTTTCACAATGCATATAAGCGGTTTTAACATAAGGATTTGAAATTGTAACAGCATAGGAAAAATTACAGCGTGGCACAACATGGCCCTTAGTAGTAACATCATTCAGACTCTGGTTTAAAAGAATTGTTGATTTATCATTCTAACTAATTCTTAATTAAACACTTTGGTATATGTACCTTATCACAGTACATAAATACATATTAATAATGTAGATTTAACATACCGATTACTGCAGAGAATGATGGGTTTTAGGGTAAAATTGCCTTTCCCCACACGGGGAAAAGCCGACGTCTGTCTTTTGTGATCTCTTCAACAGAAATGGCCACTCTAGTTCCTTTGTCTTAAAAGATCGACGACGGTTGGCCAGGTATTTTGCTCAATCACCAGCCTAACTTTAACTAATGCCAAATAAATTTTGGCTGCCCTACTCCAGTGATTCTCAACCTGTTTTGGCCCGTGCCCCTTCACCATATTTTCAGAACGTCACCCCCCCCCCCCTTCCAATCAAAAATTTGGCCCGTGCCCCCCACCTCCCTTCACCGTATTTTCAGAACGTCATTCCCCCCCCCCCCCCTTTCATATTTCCCATCTAAAAATCCCCCACCCCTATACAGTATACGTAAAAATGTAAGGTAAATTTAATAGCACATACTAAAACAAGTCTAGACATCCACATAAAACATGATTTGTGGGTCTACTGAGTTTATAAAATGAATTTTAACAGGATGAGACGTACTTAACTGTAAAGTATGAAGGGAAAAACAATATCAAATAATCGGTTCTTGTATTAACGCGATCTTGAAATGGTCTTCACCCCCCCCCCCTCCCCTGGAAACCCTGAAATTACCCCCTGGGGGGGGGGGGGGAATTCCCCACCGGTTGAGAACCACTGCCCTACCCTTTTCTTCTCCTACATTAAGTAAGTTACTTAAACAGTAATTGTTAGGGATTGGTATTTTTAAAGCGTCACTAGAAGGATGTTAGTAGAGATGTTTTTGTATACCACAATGAGTTTCAGTATAGTTCTGAATCCAGTGGAAATAATTAACCGTAAATCTTTAACAGTAAATTAAAACATCGAGAGAGAAATCTAGTACGAGGGTAAGTTAGTAAGTAAGTCCCAAATGGCTGTAGAAAAATAACTAACTATGATAACAATTGAAACCAGTCTTTTTTTTTTGTATATATGCATTGTCCCTTTATTTCTCAACATAATTTATATCAACATTGATGCACTTATCCCATCGTTTTATCAGTCCTCCGAAATTGGCTGCATAGAGCTGCATGCCCTGTTTTCTAAACCACGTTTTTACTTCACATTCAACTTCGGCGTCATTCGCGAAATGTCTCACGCCAAGGTGTGTTTTCAGTGGCTTAGCCCCTAGCGGTTTCCCGTAAAGCGGCGCATAGTTGGGTAGAAAAAAATTACGAGGGCGAGTTAATAAGTAAGTCACATATTTCTGTGGGATGGTCGGTAAATGAAAACAGGGCACGCAGATTTATGCAGCCGGTTTGGGAGGACTGATAAAACGATGGGATAAGTGCATCGATGTTGGTGGAAATTATGTTGAGAAATAAAGGGATAATGTATGTATAAAAATAAACTGTTTTCAAGTTGTTATCATAGTTAGTTGTTTTTCTACACCATTTGTGACTTACTTATTAACTTACCCTCGTACCAAAACTCTCACATCCACGAAGAGCTTGCTTGCTTGTGTTCGTTAGCTGCGAACTCCAGCGCGAAGTCCTGTATGTCGGATGAAGACATCATGTTGTCCAACATCAGTGTGATGTCATACAGGACCGGAGGTTTACGTGAGTATCCACGAAGAGCTAATATGATAAAGATGAGTAATGCATCTCTGTTTTCTGTCTTTCACTCTTTTTTATTCTTAACGTCTCATCTCGTTTTATATGTTTGATCTTGGTTCCATGAACTGCCAATAACACTTCTGCGTACCCACATTCCCAGAGCCTCAGTTTGAATGTATGATTCTTCCTTTCTTCCTGAACTAGTTTTTGATTCAGAAGGTTTAGTTCGAATGTTAGTTAGTTGCATATCCTTTATATGACGTAGCAGTCAACCCAAGCATTTGTTGGCTGTTCGTAATTCCCGGATAACTTTACGTTCAGTAGTTTGCCATTGCTATCTGAATGACAGCACACATACCATTTCATAAAAAAACCCACACAATGCGATCTGCTGCCAAATCGCTCGCAGCTGTTTTCTAACGCGGTATGAGGGATTACCAGCTGCGTCTATAACCCATTCGCCACAGAGCGAATCCGAACATTCCAGGTATAAATAGCTACAGAAGAACTCATCACACCTGCAAATGTTGACGCTGCTCTTATCTCTAGGTCATAGTGGGCACGTAAACATGAGGGAATATATTTGCTGTCCCCCAGGGAATTCACCGGGGAAAAAAGGCCGAGCAGAGGAGACAGAATACTATTTATAATTGATCGTAAGTTGTACGAGAAAATACTAATCGATAACCACATGCGTCTACGACTGATGGAATCCGGAATCTAATTTGACTAACAGGAAGGATCATGGTAGAGGAAGGAGTCGAAGCATCGCTAAGCAGGCTAGCACTTAAACTATAAGTATATGTACTCGTCCATATCTTCTGAGTGAGGCGGGAAGTACATGGTGACTTCCGTGTCTGTGACGTCAGTGGTGGAAGACATAATCTGATAACTTGTGACAAATTAAAATATGATGACTTCTCGTCATTGACATGGGGACGTAAATTACAGGTACCTTTGAAGTCGGAATGGGTTCGCATGATGGCGAGGGACACTGGTAATAAGGAAAGCTAATTCACACGCATAAATCAGACCAGTACACTATAAGTAGTAGCGCTTGTATGGACTACGCTTCGATTTACCTAATAAAAAAGACATACACATTCTCCAGATGTTAGCCGAATGTCCAGCTGAGCGCCGTATACTTTGACTTCAACAGGACTAAGCATTTCAACTCTTGGGAGGAACAAGACATTTCCCCAAGCTATCTTGTGCCTTGGCTTTAAGGGCTCAGAAGAAAAAATAGTGTTCTCAAAATGTCCAACCCAGATATACTAAACAGTTGGCCACACGTGTCTTCTGCTTTAGAATATACCATTAGTTAGTTGGTTAGTTAGTCAAGGTTCCAACTTCACGGCAATGGGTCGTCCCCATTATGCTCAATTCCCGTGCCAGCGAATATCACACAAAATGCTCCCCACTGTCCAATGTGAAAAGTTGAATAGACGGGAGTCCCGGCAATCCAACAAGCCCGCACAGGTACACTGTGCATAATGCCACCGTCAGAATGTCAACACAAAATTCATCCACGAATACCACAGTTCATCGTCGATGGACTCGGCAGTCACCAGAAAGACCTCATTGACCCGGGTTTTCTCACATGGCTCGGTCTCTTACCGCAGGGCGACCCGCCGAAAGTGTCGCACAAAGCACGAACTCCGCAGCTTCAGCGCCGACTCCCAGGAGTCTCCCGAAAAATGCACTCGTGAACCGAAAGGGCAAAACAGTCAATTCAGCAACGCCGGTAGCCATTGTTCCGAACATGCAGTTCACTGTACAGGACAGATGTAAAAGCATTCCACGCGAATTTCACAGCTCACGGTGTCGTCCACGCACTCATTCAGTAACAGAGCGACGGAACCATGTACTACCAGTCCAACATGAGGAAAATGCGATTGCAAACCGTAGCCACAAGCATAAACACGTTACAGGCCTTAACGGCTCAACGCCTAACCGCCATGCTGGCGACCGGAAGTCCCGAGAATCTACCATTATTAGTTGGGAGCCTTGACAGACGTCTCGTCCCCAGTACAAGGTTAATAGTGTTTTCCATGGATCATATGTATATAAAGAAACTACACTCCCCACTCCTTCATAAATCTTGGGTTGTGAGATCAGATACCTAACTCTCTCATATAAGGGCGAAAAACATGAGGTTCCATGCTGTGCAAGTTTTACACTTTAAAAATGTCACGGCAGTTATAAATAGCGAAGAGCAGGCCTTCGGGCTTCTGCCTCGTTATTATTGGGACTGAAAATCTACCGACGGGTAGATAGAGCCCGTTACATTGATGGGAATCTGTATATTGGAAGCAGGCCCAATTCGGACACAATGATCTATGAGGTGCATAGTTAGTTGTGGCGCAATCCCCTCGTAACTGGAACGAACAAAAATCTACCATGAGATGATTATAATGGAATACTGTCCGGGATATTCTATGCCTACTCTCTCTCATAAAAACGAGAAAACGATAAGTAATTGTCCGCAAGAAAATTTTATTCGACTATGCCAACATACATAGCAATTGTATACACACAGCTTTGTCGACGGATTATTTTCATAGCTGAGCCACTTCTGCCAACAAGTGCCTCAACCCACGCCTTCAACGACGCCGGGGAAGACGGCAAAGTAAGATTATTCAGTGTAGTTGTAATCTACGTGACCCAATCGATATAAATGTATCAACCCGTCACTATACAAGGTCGCCCCGGTGAATGCGGAAGAAAATGTACTTAATGTGGGTATTTGTTTCCTTGTAAGTAATATCCAAAAGCAAATATGTCCGGCTTTGTTTTTGTTTTTTAAGTAAAACGATTTCTCGGAGACAGAATGCGAGAGGGTGAGAAGAACAATTCATTGACTGATAGACGATGAAAAGAAAGTCTGCACCGTCTAGAAATATTGAATAACGAGCGAAAGTTATGGACATTTCGCAATTTCTCTGCGTATATTTATAACGAACGTTTGAACAGACTAATGAAACTAGAACATTATATTCAACAATAAGAATGAGGTAAAAATGTTTTCTTTAGTAATGTGATGAGAAGAGAGGCGCTGGAGAACTACATGATGATTGGAACGTTCAAGGGAAAGAGAACTAGGGGCAGACCATGAGAAACGATGCTGGATGGACTGAGACGGTTGCATGGAGGAATATTACCAGCAGAGTTGATTCAGAACAACAAAGACCGAGATCTGTGAAGAGACATGAACGCCTACGCCAGCTGGCAAGGCACTTGATGATGATAAAATTTATGATAATATTTATAACGTCATCATGGGGCTGTTGTAAAGGATAGCAGTGTATATTTATTATTATCAGGTGGTTTAATACAAGGCATCACTTATCACTTGTTAACTTGATAAAACATAAAAATCACATGAAGTGTTGAATTATTTGATGTAGAAATTACCAACACAGAAAACTATAATTGATAATTTTTTTTTTTCAAGGACAATATTGTAAAACGAAATAGACATGGCTAAACAAAATGCACCTCACGAGAAAGCAGGTATAACTGTGGGCAAAGGGAAAGATTATGTTTGATTATCGTGCCGTATTATGGCTCCTGGCAGGGTGGGGAAGTTACCTGTTCGTTCCAGTTCATAGTTGTCTGTCTGCTTTCTGCAACTCTCTTGAATTCTACGTACGTCTACATGCATCTGTGCAAGCTTACATTATAAATAGTTTTCTTGGACTGTATCTTTTCATAACGGAAGCGGGTTGAATCGAGATCCAAGTTTTGTTTTGTTTTCTAAAGTGATATAAGTTCATATCAAGTCTCTTCTATTTTGCCCAATATGGTAGATATAACAGTATACCAAAACAAGCAAATGATGTACAGACCAAATTGAAGCAGAAGAAGAGGCCCGCCACGTAAACGATAGGGACAGGAAATTACAGAGTCATTTGGAAACTCAATACATGAAGCCCATAAACGGACACTCTCCCGCTGTTTATGCTTCACCTCGACACTGCAAGGTACAAAAGGAACCAGATGAAATGATGAGATAGTATGTTCTAGTAATCTGGTGTTTCTTAATGTCTTACGACGTGGGCAGTAATGAAAACCTTTGCTTTTATATGATAGAAGGCTTCTGTGTACTTGGTCGTTTTAGAAGGCGTGTTCTTTCGCCAATTTTGCAATCTAGCCTCTTCTTGCCAGTGGGCGCATTCGTGTACTGTTAAGGGTGTTACACAGACAATTGCATTAACCCGGTCGAAAAATGGTTCGATGTTAAGGCTCGACGTTCGCTAAGGGAGAAAAGATTAGCCACATATTCACCCGTGCATTCAGGCCCACCATATGTGATTATCCTAACGCTTAACACAGTGGTTCTCAACCTTTTTGGCCCATGCACCCCTTCATCGTATGGTAAAAGGAAAAAAATATCATATGGTTTTATCATATGGTTAGAATGTCATTCCCCCCTTTCGTATTTCCTCCCTATAAATCCCCCCCCCCCCCACAAACACCCCCTCCCTACACATTATATGTAAAAATGGAAGCTAATTTTAATAATACTAGAACAAGTCTAGGTATCTACATAAAACGTAGTTTGCGGGTCTACTTACGATATGAAACGAATTTCAGAAGGGCGAGAAGTACGGAACTCTTAAAGTATGGAGGGGGGTGGGGAAACAATATCAAGTAATCGGTTCTTGTATTAACGCGATCTTGAAATAATCTAAATTACTCTAACAAACTCTAAAATTCCCCCCATCACCGAGGGGGGGGGGGGGGGGAATTCCCCATCGGTTGGGAACCACTGGCTTAACATATCCATATCGTGTTCCTACTACGAGACTTGTTTTATGTGTGAGTGCTAAGATTTTAATTTTGTTTTTCCTTTTTAACATCGTTCTGTAACACTTTTGAATGTATCCATAGATTGTACCCATTGTCAATATTTCACAGCCATATAACACGATTAGACATAAATATCATTGCTTATAATGTTCCTCCTTAATTCAAATTGTGGTCTATTTAATGCTCGGATACATTCTTTTTCCCCAAGTATATTGTTTGCCATCGCAAATCCTCTTTCAAATTTCATCGCAAATACCGACAGGTACAAGAGGAACAAGATAAGATGAGATTATGTTTACATGTAAATTTATTAACGTAGTATACGGTGTGTCCCTCTGTGTTGGTATCCTGTATTCATGGGGTCCTGATCACTGATTTTAATTTGTCTCCGGTGTGTATATTTTCATAATACGCTTCTTGCTGTTTTATTTACCTTGTTTCATCTTTCCCAGGAGCAAATGATACGTTTCTCTAAGTGTGGCCTGCTCAGACGTACGAAGATTACATTAACATATGTATTAACAGATTCTGAAAATCTGATTCTTTGCCACTATCCCTTTTCTCGGTTACTCTATCAGTGCATCGCTTTTTGGATGTGCACAAACGTACGTGCACACACACACATACACACACACACCTACAGACAGACAGACAGACAGACAGACAGGCGGACGGACGGAAGGGCGGGCGGGTGGGTGGACGGGCTGGCGGGCTGGCAGACAGGCAGGCAGACAGACAGACAGACAGACAGAGACAGACAGACAGACACAGACAGACACAGACAAACAGACACAAATAGACAGACAGACAGACAGACAGACAGACAGACAGACAGACAGATAGATAGATAGATAGATAGATAGAGACAGACAGACAGAGACAGACGGACCCACACAGAGACAGACACACAGAGACAGACATACACAGACAGACACACACAGACAGACACACACAGACACACACAGACAGACACACACAGACACACACAGACAGACACACAAGACAGACACACACATAGACAGACAGACACACAGACACACACACAGACACACACACAGACACACACAGACAGACATACACAGACAGACAGACACACACACAGACAGACACACACACGGACACACACACAGACACACACAGACAGGCACACACAGGCACACACACAGACATACACACAGACACACACACATACACACACATACACACACAGACACCCACACACATGCACAGACAGACACACACACATAGGCACACAGACACACCCATAGACACACAGAGACACACATAGACAAGCATACATACACATAGAGACACAGACACACATAGACACACACATAGACACACACAGACACACACATAGACACACACACAGACACACACAGACACACACATACACGCACAGACACACACATACACGCACAGACACCTACATACCTACCTACGTACCTGCCTGCCTGCCTGCTTGCTTCCTTGCCCGCCTTTCTGACTACTTACCTACCTACCTACCTATCTATCTGCATACATACCTACCTACCTACCTACCTAGCTACCTACTTACTTACGTACGCACGCACGCAAGCACAAACAGCGACAGCCAGACAGGCGTTAACGTAACTGACTGATAACTGAGAAAATAAGGAGGGCGGGACGGATACTCATTCTGTACAATACTTACGCTGGTCTCCGTGGTAAGCTCCAAAAGTACATATAAAGTTTATAGGTACCTTTGGTAATAGGATATATCACATAATAAGGTTTGCAAAATATATAAATAGGACCGGCCTAAACAGAGCAGAGTTTTTCAACCGGGGTTCCGCGAGTGACAGCCAGGGGTTCCGCCGAAACAGATCGTAATCGCCTAAATGCAACATTTCTGCCCATCTGGTTTATTACGTAAAGTAGTACAGACACTTGGATCATCGCACGAAGTTCCCTGAGAAACGTAAACATTTGCGTAAGGATCTGCTTCCAGCAGAAAGGTTTAAAAACACTGGCCTAGAGACCAGCTCGATTAACACCTTGACCGGTGAATTTTTCTGAGCTGGGGATAGTATTTGCGTAATAACACGAGGCTTCTGTGTCATTTTGTATGCTATGTTTGCTACTGTATTGCGTCTATTCACACTTGTAGTTCACTTACCTATTACTGTCAAACAAAGAAATCCTTGTTACATACCTGTGTTGACAGCCGGACGCATCTGGGGGAGAGAAAGATGTGTGTGTGTGTGTGTGTTTTTTTTTTTTTCCTTGGAAACCATGGTAACGTCAGAGCGTAGGTGGCGCTACCATGAACCACGGAAGGACTTGGGATGGCGCAAAATAAGTAAACATTACAATAAACAATAATTAATAGGGGGCTGCGTGGTCTCGAGGTATGGTGTCCGCCTCGAGTGCTGGAGGTCACGGGTTCAAGCCCCGGTGATGCCGGGATTTTTTCTCGTGGACTTCTAGTAATAAATTTCCCCTGGACTCTGGGTAGTGAGATCGGACGCCCGTGTGTATTGTTGCGCACGTAAAATATCCCTTGACAGTTGGAAATCGAAAAAGAGTAGCCTAACGGCGTTGCCCGGGCAGAATTTCGAGTTAAAAATCTACCCAAAGTATTTCTGGATCCTCGCCGGTGCTACGGAGTTCGTAGCACTGAGCTGAGTTTCTCCAGACTCAGGTTTGAGTTAGGAGGAGAATGGAGCACTTATGGGTTGCACTCGTGTGCCGTGATGTTGATCCATCGACTAAACTAAACAAACTAATAAACAATAAAATCTAGATACAATAATTTATAATTGAAAGTAGTAAACCTAAGACACATAGCCGCCAGGAGGTTTGCACATGTGTGAAGATCCCCTATTATTCTGAACATAATATGTACATTTAAATTGTATCACAACCTCTCGTGTTCCATACGTCATATCAAGCAAATTCGAGTACCGTCGGTGGGCCGGATGAAATGACGTCGCGGGCCGGATCCGGCCCGCGGGCCATAGTTTGGTGACCCCTGGTCTAGAGGATCCTCTAATGTCTTCTGTTTTCCATACATTTTCTGTCTCGATTTGTGAGAACAAATCGCTGTCTATCTATGACTTTACCTATCCATGAACTAACATAATTTTATGGTATTGGCGATTTCCAGCAGTAATCTAGATAGAAAGTCATATAACTTCGTTAGAGGTTTCATCAAATCTAGACGACTACACCAATTAGTACTGAACACGTTATTAATATTTGGATGTAGATTGACACCGATGAGAAAGTCAAACTAGTGCGTCCTTTTATGCGGCTTCATGTCCGTGGATGTAGATTTAATTATCATGTTGGCAAATTAAAGAAACACATTTCGGAAATATATCTGGTTTCACGCCTGCTTGTGTATTTTAGTATTTGGTGAGTGTTAAAATGTAATTTTTTAAATGTAAATACAGATTAAAAGACAAATTACTTCATAATACAACTAGATAACATGTTTGTAGTGCAAAGTAGATTTTTGTTCCCGCACGCTTTGAACTCAAACGTAGTCCATACAAATACTACTGCTTATAATGAACTGGACTGATGTGTGTGTGGATTAGCCTTCCCAATTACTAGCGTCTCACCATCAGGCAAACAATTTCGACCTCAGAGGTACGTGTCATTTACTTCCACAAGTCAAGGACGAGAAGTCAACATTTTACAACTGTCCGGTGTAGGTGTTGAACCCCCTACCTCAGAATCAGAACTAGCGTTCTTATCCATCGGCCATGCTGGTCTCATAATAAAATATATAATATAATACTCTGGAGTCATAGTCTGTTGAAATGAGAGGCCAACATCGATAAATTAGATAGCAACGAAGTATGTGCAATGGCCTAGCAACGTGACATACCTAGAATTATGTCTATTTATCTTTTACTTTTTATAATTTCATGTTTCTATTTAGATCTGTTTATGTTGTTCCTGCGGAAAATTATTATAATCGAAACGTCGATTCATTCTGTCGTTGTATACCTTATGGATATTTATATCATCATCGATTGTTTCCCCTGTGGTTTACGTTTCTCGTACTGGATTTCGTTGTAATAGAAGTAAACAAAGATCTACACCTCTGCTTTGTTGACTACACGAAGGCGTTCGATAAAGTTAGACATGTTGACATGATAAGGATGCATGAAGATCTACAGATTGATGGAAAAGATCTCAGACTTGTTAAAAACATATATTGGAAACAACACGCTGACATCAGAATTGATAACGATGTAGGTCAATATCAGCCTACTAAAATAGGTGTGAGACAGGGATGTGTAATATCTCCAGATCATTTTTTCCCTGTACAGTGAAAATATTTTCAGAAATGTAGAAGATTTGGAAGGAATCCAACTGCTAGAAAACATCAACTTCTAGAAAACATCAACTGCTAGAAAACATCATAGCCATGTACCACTCGAGCTGAAGTGCAGTAAGAAAACAAGAAGGTATATCAGATATGTTCACAGTCAATACAGGAGTGAGACAGGGATGTGTGCTCTCTCCCCTGCTATTTAATATCTACTTGGACAGAATATCCAAAGAAGCAAGTCTCGACAGAACAGATTCAGAACATTTAGAACTCTTTACTCCAGATGAAACAACTGTTCCAAGGAAATAAATGAACTTCTATTTGCAGACGAACAGTGCCTGTTTTATAGCGACGAGGGCAGACTACAAAATCATATTAATTATCTGAGTTCAACATGCAGGAGATACAATGTGAGTATAAATACAGCCAAAACCGAAGTAATGCGAGTTAGCAGATCGCCGGGCCTACTAAGTATACAGTTAAATAGCACAACTCTGAAACAAGATAAAGAATTCAAATATCTTGGAAGTATGATCACAGAAGATGGCAGATTAGACAGAGAAATTGAAATCAGATGTCAAAAAGCTAGTGCACTTACATATCAACTATCACCCTTACTGAAACATCCACATTTCCATACCTGCCAGATAATAAACGACAGATAATAAACAGCATATTCACACCAACCCTTTGCTACCAATCTCAGACCTGGACTTTATCCAAATTACACCTTCGCAAAATCAACACCTGCGAAATGAGATGACTGCGGAAAGCTGCAAACTTAACAATCCGAGACCGAATAAGAAATGCTACTATCAGACAGACTGTGGGATCAACACCTTGTGCCACATTTATTGAAAGACAGAAGATCAAGTGGTTTGGCCGTGTCGTTAGAATGCAACACCAGCAACTACCATCACTGGCCTTACATCAAAGATCATCTGCGACGAGACCACGAGGACGTCCAAGAAGAAAATGGATTGAAGAAATCAAAGACATTGTACAGCCACACAGAATGACACTATTACAGTGCCGCCCACCGGGCGCTGGAACGCAAATTGTTCCTCCCCACGACGCTTGACGGCAGAAGTGGAAGAAGAAGAAGAAGATGATGATGATGATGATGATGATGATGATGATGATGATGATGATGATGATGATGATGGAAGGATCAACATTGGGAGGACGATACATCAATAACATTATATATGCAGATGATACAGTCTTGATTGCAGACAATGAACAGATTCTGCAAAATTTAGTACATGCGGTTGTTGCACACAGTGAACAACAATGATTAGAATTGAATAGTGAGAAGACACAGATTATGGTCGTCACTAGAACGAAGAAAATACCACAATGTAATATACAAGTGAATGGGAATATTCTTAAACAAGTGTACCTGGTACAATTATCTCTGAACAGTCATAACATTTGATGTGAGATGCCTTGAAGAGGTTAGAACAAGAATCACAATGGCGAAGGAAGCCTTTTCCAAGATGTAAAAAATACTGACCAATAAAAAGATGACAGTTGCAACGAGAAAATGAGTGTTGAAGTGCTACATAGAACCTGTACTTTTGTATGGATGTGAAGCGTGGACAATGAGCAGACAAGCTGAAAAACATCTGATGGCTGTGGAAATGTGGTTTCTGAGGAAAATGCAAAGGATACCATGAACAGACAGAAAAACCAATGACCAATTCCTACAAGAAACAAATGAAAATCGTAAACTGATTAGAGAAATTAGACGTAGACTGTCAAAACTTTTTGGGCATGTTATGAGAAAAAATAAATTGGAAAACTTGGTGACAACCAGCAAGATCGAGGGGAAGAGAACAAGGGGAAGATAGAGAAGTAAATACCTTGATGGCTTGGCCATGTGGTATGCTTGAGACAAGAACACAGAGCTGATCCGTGAAATGGCGAATAATGACCGCCTTCGCTTATCGGCATGGCAGATGATGGATGGAAAGGGCTTGTAAAATGTAACAACCACAATAGACTATTAACAATGCTATGATAAGAAATACTGTCCGGTCCCCTGCGACTATTTGCTTGTCTGGTGTAAACGATTCTTATATTTAACATATTTGGAAACACCTGATATGAAACTAATGGAAGCATGTCTGCTTATTGTCTATAAAGACACAGGTTAAAGACGAGAGGTCTTACCTCATTGCACCGGGCTTTATACCATGTGGCTCGGTCTCTCCTCAGAACACTAAGCCCCCTGCAAAGAGTATCGCAAAAAGAAATCCATAACTCCAGCGATGACCCATACTGGTCTAGTTAAAGATTGCACTCATAGTCTTAACAACGCAGTCCTTAAACAGACCCATGACCTTCAGAGCGCGAAAAAAACGGCTTGACCACTTCGCAACGGTGATCCATCCACCCGTTTAGTACATATACATCGTTATTTCAGCATGTTAGTATACACATTGTGAGTGTTATATAACATACCGCACCAATGTATACCCTGTTGTATTCAGAATGTGTAGCGGCGTATGTAAAATGTTGGTTAGTTAGTTAGTCAGTCAGTCAGTCAGTCAGTCAGTCAGTCAGTCAGTCAGTCAATCAGTCAGTCAGTCAGTCAGTCAGTTAGTTAGTTAGTTAGTTAGTTAGTTAGTTAGTCGACAGATCATCCTCACTGCACATGGAACCATCCAGTCCATAAGTGTTCGGATCCCCTCCTCAGCAAATCCCGCAGCGTGTAGCGGCTAACGACACCATTTCTGTGTTGGTTTATCAATCTTCTTTGGCTTCCTGCGTAGTGTTCTTGTTTGGCCACCCCTCTTTTGATTTGCTGTTCTCGCAGTCTGACCATGGTTGTAGATTCGCAGTCATCACTTGGTTCTCGCATAAGTCTTACTTCTCGCAGAGCATTCAGAATGTCAGCCTGGTCCACGGCGAGTCCGCCCTCCACATTAGCCTTACCTGCGAGCTTGTCAGCCCGCTCATTTCCTTGTACTCCCGCATGCCCTGGCACGAAGATGAAACTAATCTTTGTCAGCCGAGACTACCCCAGAGACAGCAACCACTCTCTTCGGATCCACCATATCTCTATCCTCTTGAGCATGCTCATTGATTTGCTAAGGAAACATGTCCTATTGAATGTCTCTGTGTCTCGGATATGTACATTTTCCATGTACATGTCCGAGACACAGACATGTAAAATGTTAAAGCACGTGTAATTAATGTCGAATTAGAATAGCCACACACATGAATTCATATATTGAATGACGGTCCCAGAAGTAGAAGAAACATATACAGAGTAGAGGATAGTTTCGAATCCAGGAGTGGTAACTATTGCTTTCAGTTTCTATACTGTCCAGTGTCTCTTCTAATCTTTACTTATGATAGCGAATCAAGAATTGAGAATTTGATCATGTGTTGTTTTAATGGCTTAAAGGGTTTCTCGACAATAAAAACAACATGGCGGATGTTCCTATGACGTTCTTACTGTGTTCTTATTCTCAGATGAGGAAATAGGCACGAGGTGTCAGGGCTCAGTGAACTCAGCTGCTGTAACGAGAAGGGCTTGTTTCTATTTGTTGAAGGCAGAATGAAAACCCCTAGCTGCACATCGCTTGATGTCCACAATGATTAGGACCTGTAAACAAACAGTACATGCATGCCACAACTGTAACGGACTCACAAATCCTTATGAGAAAGGTGAAGACGTGCATTCTTCGGACAGAGTGGCAGGCTTCCATTCAACAATCAAACATAGAGAGCACCTGTTGGATATTTTACACCTGGACAAGCTGATGTGATGGGAAACGGGCATGAAGACAGATTAGTTGAGTCTGCACCCCTTGGTGGAGTGTTGGTGCATAAGGCAAATGTCGTCGGGGGCCTTTGGAATCGTGTGTATAGTGCAGAAGAACAGGTGTATCATCATGGCTTGGGGAGAATGGCAGCGTGGAGTGATCAGGGTATCTGGTCGACACTCAAAACTGCGAGGAAAGGCTAGACGGACACATAATCAGAGTGCTACCATTAGTATTAGGACTCTTCTCTGGCTGTTGCAGATGAGGAAGGAGCACGTAGAGAATGTCCCTAGTGATGTGATGTAGGTTCCTGGCTCAGCTCAACTCAGGGACTGTGACAACGTCTTGGTGTTCACCAGTAATTGTGATGACACACTGTGATGATATTGTGTTTGTGTGTATGTATATGTGCATGTTTGAGCATACATCTGCGTATGTGTGTTTATATCTGAGAATGTGAGTACATGCGTTAGTAGTATGTGTATTATGCATCTATGTAATGTTTGTCCGATGGCCATTCAGTTCATCCAGTGGTGTTGAAAGTATGGAGCAGTGAGTTCTAAAATGGCTTATAAGGCCTATTTTGGCTCGAAATGTTCTTTGACAATGTGGGCAAAGAATGCTTGACGTTCCAGGAGGAGGATCTCCTGCAGCCTTTTCTTCACAGCTCTTTCAGTTCGGTTTGCTTCACAAGTGACTGCACCCTTGCGTAATGATGTACGCCACGAATTTCGGTCTTTGCCAGCAGTCTCCCAAGTGTCATTATGTATATATGTATGTACACATATGTGCATGTATGTATATGCATCTGTGCATGTGTGTATAAACAGGTGTTTGCGAATGTACATACATCCTTTTTATTATGGTAATAATCTTAAATTATGATAATCGACATCCCTGCACATTGGGTATTCGAAATCCATGCATGTTTGCTTATCTTTGTATGTATGTACATTTGTGTTTGTTTATATGCATCGGTGTGTCTACATGCATCAGTGTATGTGAACGTGTATCTGTATTTGTATATGCATGTAAACATATCCATGCCTTTGTGTAGGTGCATCTCTGTTTACATAATTTCCAGACGATTTTATTTGTAAGCCACAAAATAAAGTAAGATTACCTGAAATGATAATGGGTATTGAAAATCTGTCCAGCAACTTCTTGCTGGTAAGCTCGCAATGGTGATGAAACACTGTCGTGGTATTGGGTGTGCATGTGCCCCCCCCCTCTCTCTCTCTCTCTCTCTCTCTCTCTCTCTCTCTCTCCCTCTCTCTGCGTGTGTGTGTGGGTATGTGTGTGTGTGTGTGTGTGTGTGTGTGTGTGTGTGTGTGTGTGTGTGTGTGTGTGTGTGTGTGTGTGTGTGTCCCACTAGTGTCATTGTTCATACTTGCCAGCTGAGCGGAGCAACTACGATTAGAAATACATTTTAAGAGAACATAAATTATGGTCACCTCCGGGAAGAAAGAAGCACGAAAATGTAACACCCCCCCCCCCCCGCCCCGCCTCTCATCCATCCAACCACCCAAAAAAAAAAAAAAAAATTTAAAAAAAAATAAAAAATTGGACAATTCTAGGTCATGTGAATCGGCACAATTACCTTGGTCATCATAACATGTGACGAAAGTTTTCTTGTTCGAGATTATATCAAAAGCCGCCATCTAAATTAAGTATTGAGTAAGATGGAAAACAAGTCAGGACAGTAAACGACACTTAACACGCATTGAGGCATATAGGTATAGGGTCCTAGCTATATCATCGTATAGATAAGTCGGCACATTACAGATGACGTGGTCAGTATCACACAGGTGACCTTGACCTCCCAGGATATCTCTTGTACCAACAGTAGGCAGGTTAATTAAAACAATTCCACGTTGATGGGGATTCAAACATTTGACTACAACGCCGGCATGCAAGCATGCTTGCCACTGCGCCACCGCGGCTTGCTTTAAAAACATACACACTAATGAAAATGCAGTCAATGAAGTGATGCACGTAGTGTTGAAGTGCTACATGTAACCTTTATTTGTGTACGCATCTGAAACCAGGACAGTAAGCAGTAATTCCAAGAAATATCAGGTGGCTGCTGAAATGCAGTTTCTGAATAAAATGCAAAGAATACCATGGAGCGACAGAAAGAATAAACGAGGCACTCTCGCAAGAAACAGATGACAATCGTAAATTGATTAGAAAATTTAGACGTAGACAGTTATTTTTTTTAGGTGGTTTTATGAGGAGAGAAACCAAATAAAGGAAATAAAAAACAACACCAGACAAACCTGATGGCTAAGTCTAGGAAGGTAAACCGGTCAACAAATGTCTATAGAAGTCGAATGTGCCGGCCGAAAGGTGTAAATATTGCAGATCTGTCGTAAATATTCCACAACGCCATGACGTCTAAAACAACATTCCAGACGAATGCAGATAAAGAAAAAGAAGAAGAAATCTTAGTGAGAACTAGCAAAATGGTAGCAGAGTAGACGGAAGACACAGTGGTAAATGCATGGATAGCTTGGCAGCAGTATAATCTGGACATGAACAAGACGTGAGCCAAAACTCTGTAGATTGTGTGAGTGAGATGGCGAATCATGACCACCCACTCTTATTAGCATGGCACATGATGATAATGATTTTAAAATGAATATTTCAGATGACAAACGCAATTGATGCCATTTGTTGCCAATCACACAGCAATAGGCAGTTGAATAAAACGCTCTCCAGCAATACCCACATCTATTCTTTTAAAGTAAATATTCAATTAGCGTTAATTAGCTAGTCAAATCACTTGTCAATATGGACGCCTTGTTTGTCACAGCGGGCACTAGGTCGTGAAATAGTTTTTTTTAAAGACACTTCTTCCTGTAGCCTGGTTTTACCGAACAGATGTGGCATTGTTTGGTTGTGAAGACCTGGTTAATGAGCTGGCTGGGCTGAGAATTCCAATGCGCGTCCTCGATACATCAATGTGTAGATTTACTGTTAAGAACCAGATTTACAGTTGGTGTTCTGGTGTGAGGTGTCGTCCTTGTCATCGTTTGTCAAGACTTCGATACATCTGTATGCAGACTCACTGTTAAGAACCAGATTGACAGTTGGTGTTTCTTAAGTGTCGTGCCGTCCTTGTCATCGTTTGTCAAGTCCTCGATATATCAATGTGTAGACTCACTGTTAAGTACCAGATTGACAGTAGGTGTTCTGGTGTGAGGTGTCGTCCTTGTCATCGATTGTAAAGTCTTCGATACATCAGTATGTAGACTCACTGTTACGTACCATACTGAAAGTCCTCGTCATAGTTTGTCATGTCGGATGACGCAAGTAAGTTTTCTTGTTTTGTTGTTGTTGTATGGTCTTGAAACGAAGCAGACTGTGTGCTGTGTCAGCAGTTTGTCTTCCTGTAAGCCGCTGCCTTTAATACCCTCTATCTTTCATTTGCCTGGTTATCACGATGTCCTGCAGACCCTGTTTACTTTGTCACTGTGATATATTTTCGCAAGCCAACAACGTCGCTGAGAATACTCCCCGTAAAACAATACAAGAGTGACACCGCAACAGGGCTGGTTTTTTCCCTACTTAAACAATCAAAAATTTACAATGACTCATTTTCGAGGACTTGAACTAGGGAAAGCGAACATAAATACGACACGCAAAGCGGAAACATGTCTGTTTGTTCACCAGACCAACACGAGGGAAAGGGCCACTGGGTCTGACGGCATGGCAAAATTTTACAATCGTCAACATTGGAAAAAAATTCAAAATTGAGAATAAATAAACTTCATGCTATAAACAGCCAGAGAACTTGGAGGAAAATCCGAAGCTTGGATCCCGAACTCTGTTGCAGTCGTGTTGAGAGTCAGTCAAAGAGAATGCAGGTAAACAATAATTTATTATAAGTTAGTCCGTGACTCCTTTTCAAGAAGTCGGTGAGTCAATAACCACGTGATTAGTCCTTAAGAAATTAATTTAGTAGAAACTAAATATTAATTAAGTTAAAATAGTCATGGAAAAACTGTACAGTAGGATAAACCACAGTGAGTTTATTTTTCTCCCAGGTAAACAACTTATTTAACGTGTAAGCATTAGACCTAAGTTGTACATTTTATTTCTTAAGTAGTTAACCTCAGTCAACAGTGATTTAGAAGTTGGCGAGTAGCTTAAGATTTAGGAAGCTAAGAATACTTAGTTCCCTAAGAAGAAACTATTTTAAATGTGCAAACACTGGTAAGACAAATTAGTGTAATGTGTAATAGTCAAATAGTTTTATTCCATGCGCACATGGGAGCCAAACATATTTCTATATGTATCCTAATTGTGTGGTGGGTGAAAGCACCCATGTGGTGAGTCAAATGTATTTTCATTGTTGTTAAACATGCGGATTTATCATTTGTGAGGTACATGATAATGCTTTATCAGCCATGCAAGTGTGGTTATGATTCATGATAAATGAATGTGGATTGAGTATGTCACATAAGTCTATGCAAATGATGAGAGCATAAGGTAATCCATGTGTAATTTCATTATTGCTAGACATAAGGAATCAGCCTTTATGAATCTCATAAGTATGCCTAATGATCGCATAAGTCTATGTCATTGAAGAGAGCATGCCTGTGGTGAGTCATGAGTGATTTCATTATGGTTAAACAGATGTGAATGTATCATTTGTAAAAGCACATCGGTATGCTTACTTATCATCCATGCCCATATAAATATTATGTCTCATGAAGGATGAGAATGAGTGAGATTCCAATTTACTATCCATTGTTGTTGAATCTGTGAATGTATCATGCGTAAAGCACATACATATGCTTGATTGCCATCCATACAGATATGATTGTGTCTGATGAATGAGGGGAATGAACATCCATGCACATATGAATATTATATCTGATGAATGAGTGAAATGATCATCCATGCACATATGAATATTATGTCTGTTGAATGAAGAGTATGAGTTAGATGAAGTAACATGCTAAGAAGGAGTATAAGCTAGCAATCAGTCTCATGCTAGAAGGCAACTTTGATGTGTAATGTTCTGTCTATCACAAGAGAACATGTTCGGCATGACCCATACACTAAGTAATAATTTAGTGCACTCCGACACATGACACCACCTTGTATTAAATATCACTTAGGTTACCTTCATCTGGTTTTGTGCCCTAAGCACGACACAACCCATATTACATATCACGCATACTACAAGCATTTGGTTTTGTGTCTTAAGCAGGACCCCACTTTGTATTTCGTTTCACTCCTGTTACAACATATGGTTTAGTGTCCCGATTATTGTAATGATAATGAGGATGATGTGTAATAACGATGATGATGAGGATTGTAAGTAAGATGTTGATAATGATATAATGAGAATGATGAGAATGATTATGAGGATTGTAATGAAGATGTTGATAATGATATAATGATAATGATGAGAATGATGATGAGGATTGTAATAACAATGATGATGATGATGATGATGATGATGATGATGATGATGATGATGATGATGATGATGATGGTGGTGGTGGTGGTGGTGGTGGTGGTCGTGGTCGTGGTGGTGGTGGTGGTGGTGGTGGTGGTGGTGATGATGATGATGATGATGATGATAAGGAGGAGGAGGATGATGAGGATGATGAGGATGATGGATGGATGATGGATGGATGATGGATGGATGATGGATGGATGATGGATGGATGATGGATGGATGGATGATGGATGGATGATGGATGGATGATGGATGGATGATGGATGGATGATGGATGGTGATGGATGGATGATGGATGGATGATGGATGGATGATGGATGGATGATGGATGGATGATGATAAATGAGGTAAAAGCATATTACATCCATGAGAAGAGAAGAGGTGATAACTTCTCACTTGAAGCTTTTAATTAAGAAGTATGCACCTGAATACTATACAAGAATTGATACCATGATGTACTTACATTGTTTAAAAGGAAAATTTCACTACAAGAGAGAATGATTTTAAAATCCCTTAATGTATGAGACCTTTTTCCTTGAAGAAGATGTAGAAAAGATAACTATTTTAAAAAAAAGGATGGTGGACATAATTGTCAAATTCCAAATCAATCAATATATTAGCCAATCAGGAGACCATGAGGACAGGCATAGGTGAAGATGAAACTGCACATCTGCTGGTCTAAACCTTGAACAACTTATAATGGAAGATTGGCTGAGAGAAAACAATTATGTTGGTGATAACTGATTGAGACGCCCGTGTGTTGCTGGGGCCCATACGGGGAAGCAAAGAATAGTAGCATTGTTGCCTACCATGCATGTCGTAAGAGGCAACTAAGGAGGCTATGGTTCCGTCGCCCTGCTACTGAGTGAGTGCGTGACGTGACACTGTGAGCTGAGAGTTTCGCGTGGAATGCTTTTACATCTGTCGATGGTTGTTTGTAGTGTGAACTGCATGTTCGGAACGATGGCGGCCGGCTGTTGCTGGATTGAATGGTTTGCCTTTTCGGCTCACGGGTGCATTTTTCAGGATACTCCTGGGAGTCACCGCTGGAGCTACGGAGTTTGTGCGGCGCTTTCGGTGGGTCGTCCTGCGGAAAGAGACCAAGCCATATGGGATAAAACCCAGGTCAAAGAAGTCTTTCTGGTGACTGCCGTTTCCATCGACGATGAACTGTATTTTTCATGGAGGACTTTTGTGTTGGCATTCTGGCGGCGGCATTATGCACAGTGTACCTGTGCGGGCTGTTGGCTTGCCGATACTCCTGTCTACTCCATTGTTCACATTGGGCAGTGAGAAGCATTTTATGTGATATTCACTGGCACAGGAACGGAGCAATATGGGGACGACCCGTTGCCATGAAGTTGGAACCACGACTAACTAACTAACTAACTAACTAACTAACTAACTGATTGAGAACACTAAGACTATCTTTCTCCTATGTTTATTTTACTCTAGGAACAAGATTCATTTTATTGATTTCACTTGTGTTCTTAGGAGTTTACAGCATTTCATTTCTGAAGTTCATATTTATGATATCATTAGATTTATGATTGATGCTGAAGATTCAGGTAGTGTCTATAACCATATAGATCTAGACCTGACTTTGTGAATGTAGCACCTTGTTGAGGAAGCACCTTGTTGAGTGAAGTACCTGATGGAGTGATGCACCTCATCTGAGTGATGCCCTTGATAGAGTAGTACAGAAAGCTATTCACCTGCAAGATTTTCCTCTACCCATGAAGGATAGGTAACATAGATGTTAGATTCTTGAACCTGAAAGGGGAGAAATAGAGCCAATATTCTCCTCAGACCTGGAACAACAAAAAGAACTCTAAGAACACTATCACATATATTGTTGCCGAGGTCCAAGAACTTGAAGGTTGACAAATCCGAATGGATACAGTTTTCTCCTCAGACTGTACATAGGTCAGAAGAAGAAGCGCAATAACTCTTCTGGAAGACTGATACAATACTGATGGCGAGGGATCTTTTAGTTTGCACACCCAAGAGAAATATATGTAGTTAGAGATGATCATGACCTTGTTTAGTGAAAACATTTATTATGCATGTTTATGACATTATTGTTCTATAACACTACTTAAGTGTAATAAATTTGAAAATAGGGTCATTGTCTCGTTTTAAGAGTTCTCTAGTCGTAGTAAAAAAAAAAAATTAATTAACACCCTAGATCAGTGTTTCCCAACCTTTTTTGTGCCATGCCCCACTTAAGCCTTTCTAAAATTCATATTGCCCCCCTCCCCCGCCCCACGCCCCCCCCCCCCCTCAACATATACATTATTTTTAATATTCAAAAATTGAAATGTTCACTAAAGAAACTTGAATGATAGGTTTTAGGAAGAAATCACTAGGTAATTATTGAGCAAACACAGTAAGTAAATTTTCAAAACATATAATGGAGAACTGAAATTCAAGTACAAAATAATTTTAATGAAAGATTTTTCTATATTATTTTAATTATTAGTAATTATTTATTATTTAAATTTAGTGAGATCCTTGCGCTTGATGCTTGCTGCAAAGAGATCTTATGTCAGGTTCCAATTTAGTTAACTTCAGTCTCAAGTCTCCCCGTTTTGTTATATTCAGCCGTTTTCTTCCATTTTCGAATTGCCCCCCTTAACAGTCAAATTGCCCCCCTGTGGGGCGTGGGCCCCACGTTGTGAAACACTGCCCTAGATTAATAATTATTTAGTTGGTAGAGGAGAGGCAAGGAACCACCAAAAGGATATTTTGGGGATACACTGAAAACGTTTTCATTGGTTTTCTGGAGGTATTCCTTGGTTCTCCGAAACTCTATTAATGGTCTCAATCCACTGAGACAGTAACAGGTAGATTAATTATAATGGGCAGGATCACATTGAGAAAGAGGAACATATTATCCTTTATCTCTTTGGGGTTGTCCCATAAACCATACATCCGACAGTCACCAATACAAGATGCTAGTCTTCTTCTGATATGGCTTTCCTCTGTCTTTGTGAATTTGCCTCACGAAGATCTGGCATATTGTCTAATACAACTAAGAAGAACAATTTACAAATGATTGACTTTCCAGATACATTTTGGTACCCATTTTATAGCTCTGGGTCAATCTTGGAGCCGTATTGGTAGGATAGAAAAGTTAAATACGTGACAAGTATAACGGTAGGTAAGTAAACTAACCTCATGGATCACAACATCATCGATTGTTTTATTATTAAAAGAATAATATTTGAAGATGCAAGAGAGAGAGAGAGAGAGAGAGAGAGAGAGAGAGAGAGAGAGAGAGAGAGAGAGAGAGAAGAGAGAGAGGTATTGAGGGAGACAGAGAGTGAGAGAGAGATAGAGAGAGAGAGAGCGGGGCGGGGGGGGGGGGGGGGGGGGGGGGGGGGGGTGGGGGGGTTGATCCATTACCCCAGTAATTGTCTTTCCTTCCCAACTACTTTTATGACGTTTCTGAACATTATCCACTACCAAAGTCAGAAGGCTAACAACATAAGTATTCAACATAATGTATGTTTTATTCAGAGACTATTATCCTCATCCGGGCCTGCAGTATAGACTCTGGATCTCTTGCTATTTCTCGCTGTGTTTCGAACTGGTTATGCGGGATTACTAATTGTATTCGGACCTCTTTCGCTACAGAACTGAAGAAAGGGACTGTGATGAATATATGCATGCTTATCAGAAAACGACCAGATATAAATCTAGCCCATGTAGGTTTCAATATTCCACCTCCGTGGATATTCAAACACATGAACACCGGCCTGACAGACAAAGTAATCAGTATACTTGAGTAAGAATCAGAAAAATGAAAATAGCATTCCAGCAAATAAAACCATCTTACGTATACAGCTTATCCATGCATTAAAACTATACATGATGGCCTTGCTTCAATATGCATGTGAATCATGACTACCGAATACAAAGATAATAGAAACAAAACAGGCCCCTGAAACGTCGTTCCTTTGTATAATGCTGAGATTTCTATGGATAACTAAGAAGATCAAGAATAAAATTCTACAAGAGGCAAATTCACAAAGAGAGATTAGTACCCAGAAAGGGCAAGGCAATCGTTTTACGTAATTACATTATTCGAAGGCAGGGATTGGCGAACGTTGTGTTAACGTGCTACTTGGAGAATGTTTCGAACGCGGTGAGAGAGAGAAAGAGAGAGAGAGAGAGAGGAAAAGAAAGAATGCAGGAGAGTGCATGAAAGAATGCAAACACGGAGGAGAGATAGAGAGAGAAAGAGTGAGAGAGAGAGAGGGAGAGAGAGAGAGAACGAGAGGGAGAGACAGACAGACAGAGGGCCAGACAGACAGAGACAGCGACAGACAGAGAGATATAGGAGAGACAGTCTCAAACAAGGATGCAGTGAGAGTTACAAACACAGAGAGGAGAAGAAGAGACACGTTCATAGAGAAGGTGTTAGGCTCAAACAGTGAGATGCGGGGAGAGAGAGAGAGAGAGAGAGAGAGAGAGAGAGAGAGAGAGAGAGAGTATTTACATGTGACTCAATGAGAGAGAGATAGTGTGCAAACAATTGTAGACAATATTAATAATACGCACATAGTTTGTGTATGTGAGAAGGAGACAGACAGACAGACAGACAGACAGACAGACAGACAGACAGACAGACAAACAGACAGACGGGGGGCGGACGGACGGACGGACGGAATGGACGGACGGACAGACGAAGAGACAGACATACCGACCAACAGATTGAGAGCCAAACAGACAGACATAGAGGGCGAGAAAGAAAGTCAGACATATTGGCATTCAATGCAGGCAATACGATCAAGTGTAACTTACGACGAGAACGGAGATCATTCGCTTGTAAAAAGACACGATCCCCTGGGCAGATCAATGTGCCACCTGATATGACAGACAAGGATCCATCAACACAACTGTATAAAATATTCATCTATTCATTTGATCTTGTCTACCCCGTGGTGACAGACGGACTGTCAGGAATAAAATTAAACATTACAGAATGCAAATGAAATGTCTATATACAGCATTATCAATGAATGATTTATTGGTCAATTCTATTAAAAATCACCTGCATGTCACTGTGAACTTACCCATTAGTTTTCTAATATGCTCCTTCTATTCCTATACCTAAGTTCACGAACTCATTTGCACTGGCGAGTGTTCCAACTAGAATCTGCAGTTAATTCCGCAGACTGGGTGGACAAAATCATTGATGATTCAACGGGCAAGACGGCGTTTACCTGGAAAGCGTTGTGGAAAACAATCAGCACGACAAGGCACAGTAGAGCGCCCTGGTCATCGACTGCACCTTTATTCGTCTCCAGTCGTCTTTGCTACTGGATCAAGATGGACTCTTCCTCACTTGAATGCCATTGATCGCGCAAGGCATTCTTCATCACATCGTCAAAGAACATTTCAAGCCAAAATAGACCTTACCAGCCATCTTAGAACTCACTGCTCCATACTTTCAAACCAACTGGATGAAATGAATGGTCATCATTCTTGATGGACAAACACCAAAATTACTTACTTCCAAGGTCAACATGCTCTGCTTATACTCGAATTTCACCAGTATGGCGGTGCTACAGAAAACTACCTGTGGGATAGGATTTCTAACTTACACGCGTGACCTCCTGCTGTTCAACCTTATCCGAAATAGCTAAGTATCCTTTCTCACTACCGAGGAGATGGTGTAGACGTGTGATATCGTTAGTACCAATGGCTCTTGGAAACATTCTAAGCTCAATGCTGGATTCGAACCCGATAGCTTCAGAGCGCGAAGCGGCTGAGAGGTTACACATTGTCATGCGTATGGTTTCTCTTTATGTTGCTAGTGCATTGGCCTTAACGCCTACACTTTCCAATGTCCAATTGTCGAGAAAATGTAACGTGTGGAAGGTTTGTCTGAAAAGTCTAGCTATTCGATCTGTTACTCAAGAATCAGTCGGGAGATGACGGGAATCATATTCTCTGAAAACAAAACTGTCCTTATCTGAATTATAATTCGACACATTTCACGATAGAGGAAGATATCACAGGGTCGAGCCATAGCAACATTACTAGAAAAAGAAACCATGACCACGGGAAGGTAGATCAGGGACTTTGGATAGAATATGTCGCAAGCTAACCTTACATAAATGCAAGGCGAAGTCAGACAAACTGACCTTTGAGGTGCATACCTAAGTGTGTCACACTCATAGCTACATACTGTAATAGAGACGCAATCATGTACAGAATATGTAATGCGCAAACAGCCCAGAAATAGCTATCCATCAACTGCAATAGACTGCTGTACAAACTGTTTGTCTGGGGTTAGGATGCCCAATGGACATTCTTGCAGAGAATATAATTACCTTCTAACTGTCAGATGGCTGTCTACATAGAAGGAAAGGGATATATCCCGGAAGAAATGAGAAACGCGTTGGGCTCAACACATTATTATTTTCATAATTCAAGTCAAATAATGATGTTGTGTTGCACATTATGAATAGAGAGTCTAAGAGATCGGATGTTTTTGTGTGATTGTCCCTATTTCATACGAGGTTACATGTTCTAGCCGATTTAAGCTTGTATTGGAAATGGGTAACGAATATTGTATTGCCCTGGGACATGTATAATGAATGTTTCTATCCTATTCAGGGACTTATGAATAGATATTCTTTGCATATCTGACAAGTTAAGGATGAAATCATAGTCGAATAGATGTATTCAACAAACATCGCAACCTAGCCTTTATGGATCTAACGAGTGCACTATGGCACAACAATTAAATAACGCCGTTTCTACAATTCTCAAACAGTTGGGGTGGTGTCGGTGAGACTAAAATCAACACAACAAAATCTAGTCTCTCTCTCTCTCTCTCTCTCTCTCTCTCTCTCTCTCTCTCTCTCTCTCTCTCTCTCTCTCTCTTTCTCTCTCTCTCTCTCTCTCTCTCTCACACACACACAAACACACACACACACGCACGCACACCCCCCCCCCCCCCAAATAAAGGGAGTTATAATATGACAGAGACTGTGACAGAAAGAATGACACACCGTCTAGGAGAACAGGAAGCTAACTGCCAAACAAAAACCCTTGTTTATCAAACCTGTATCCTTCTTTATGGCTGTGTACTCTTCTTTATGGCAGTGAAGCTAGGTCAACTTACTCACACTAAGAGAAACGTTTAAACAGCTTTCATATGCGAAGAACATTTGGCATTAAGTGGCAAGACAAAATCACAAATACTGAAGTATTGGAAAGATCAGGTTGTGTGACGATTTGTTCTATGGTCAGTCTTCGTAGAATTAGATGGATAGGACACGTTAGGATATTGAATGGTGGAGAATAGAAAAATATTTTTTTTTTACAGATGAGTAAGAGATCTCAGGGTCGGCCTCTACTACGATACAAGGATGTGTGTAAGCGGGACAGGATTGATACAGACATTGATATTGTACACTGAGAACAAGTCGCCGCCGAAAGTGTTGCATGGAGGACAAATATCAGAATCGGAATAAAGACAAATGAGAAAATGATTGCAGATACGTCACACACAGAGCACATGTGACGTAAGATTGTGCGTGATGGTTAAAATCATCTTCTGTACACAGGCACCCATAGTGGACAAACAGTTACATCACGAATTGGTCTGATCAGTCACATTTGCTACTGCCATGGGTAACAAATTGGCACGCAGGCCCGTCTTACATTCGACCCTTCCAATAACCCATCTTTCGTTCACCAATAGTGCATGATACATTCACATAGAAAAAAACAAAACATTGTCAAATGAATGTTGTAAACATAATGCATTTTAACATGTTATGACATACAACCCCCACCTATCCACACATTCCCCACCATTCCACAAACCCCCACACACACCCCCAGGTCACACATACATGACCCCACCCATCCACCCATCCACTACCCACACATCCACCCACACTCATCCCCTACCCACACACACAACCATGGCACCCATACTTGCATCAACCCACCCTTCCCCCACCCACACACATCCCCCGACCTAAAGACATCTCAACACCTACACACATCTCCCAACCCATCCCATACCCACACACACTCACCAACCCACATATCCTCCACCACTAAGCCCAAAGCACACATTCCCCACGCACACACACATCTTCCCGTGAACCCACACATCCGCAAATACACACACACACTTGCCGCACCCACCCACATATCCTCACTTACACACATTTCACCACCCACACAATCTATCCCACCCACTCACACATCCCGCACTCACCCCCATTCCCCCACACACACATCCCCCACCCATCCCCCAACCTACACATTCACCGACCCACACATCCTCCACCATCGCCCCAACTACACACCCCTTAACCACCCCCCCCCCCCCCCCCCCCGCCTCCAGTGAAGGTTAATGAGATAGGAAATTATGCATGTGTAATGACAAACACACATTCGCATAAAACGAGAGAAGGTAAATCCAATAGAGACTGACAAAAAGGCGAGTGACAAGCGCGCGCACACACACACACACATACACACACACACATACACAGAGAGAGAGAGAGAGAGAGAGAGAGAGAGAGAGAGAGAGAGAGAGAGAGAGAGAGAGAGACCTTGTCACTCTCATTGTGCCTTCTTCAAAGTCATTAACTTTCCACAATGAGATATGGGTCTCTCTCTCTCTCTCTCTCTCTCTCTCTCTCTCTCTCTCTCTCTCTCTCACACACACACACACACACACACACACACACACACATGTATATCCACTAATCATGTGCCATGCCGATAAGCGTGGGAGGTAATTTTTGCCATCTCACTCGATCACCAGAATCGTGGATCAGCTCCGTGTTCTTGTCTCAACCATGCCATATAGCCAAGCCATCCGGGTATTTACTTCTCGGTCTTTTACATGGTCTCTTCCCTTCGATCTTGCTGGTTGTCACCAAGTTCTCCAAAGCATTTCTTCTCATAACATGCCTAAAATTTTTTGTCTATCTACGTATAATGTCTCTAATGAGTTTACGATCTTCTTTTGTTTCTTGAAGGACGCGTTCATTGGTTTTTCTGTCTGCCCATGGTATTCTTTGCATTGTCCTCAGAAACCACATTTCCACAGCCATCAGATGTTTTTTCAGCTTGACTGCTCATTGTCCACGCTACACATCCACACAAAAGTACAGGTTCTATGTAACAGTTTAGAAATGTAAAACAGTGGTTCTCAACCGGTGGGGGTGGGGGGTGGGGGGGGGGGTAATTTTAGGGTTTCTAGGGAGGGGGGGGGGAATTAAGATTATATCAAGATCGCGTTAATACACGAACCGATTACTTTATATTGTTTTTCCATTCCAAACTTTACGGTTCTGTACTTCTCCCCCTTCTGAAATTTGTTTTATAACGTAAGAAGTCCAGCAAATCACGTTTTATGTTATCGTCTAGACTTGTTCCAGTATGTGTTATTAAATTTAGCTTCCACTTTTACATATACTGTGTAGGGGCGGGGGATTTATATGGAGGAAATATGAAGGGGGATGACATTCTGAACATATGGTGAAGGGGTGCATGGGCCAAAAGAGGTTGAGAACCACTGATGTATAATATGCGCAAAGTTTGTTCAAGTCTAGCCTTCCAATCTGTTACTGAAGAATCCCTAAGGAGATGACGTTCATCATATTCTTCTTGTTTTTTGTTCACTCAGGTTTAACTCGAGCGGAGCCCACCCTGGACTAATTGTTTGTTTGTGGGCTAGCTTTCCCTACACAGAGGGAAAGGAATATTCCGGAAGAAAGGAGAAAAGCGTGGTACTCTACCATTCTTTATTTCTTATCCAAGACAAATAAGGATGCTGTGTTGTGCATTATGAATAGCGAATATATGGGATCGAACGATGTTATGTAATTGTCCCTATTTCACACGTGATTACATGTTCCGGTCGAGTAAAGCTTGTGTTGGAAATGGATAATGAATATTTTATTGCCCTGGGACATGTGTAATGAATATTTATATCCTGTTTGGGGACTTGTGTATAGATATTCCTGGCATATCTGACAGTATAAGAGCGTCATCTTGGTCGATTAGCTGCATTCGTTGGATAGCGAGACTTAGCCTTTATGGAGTTTTCAAGTGCATTATGGCAGACAAGTTAAGTTTAGTTTAGTTTAGTTTAGTTTAGTCGTTGGATCAACATCATGGCACACGGTTTAACCCATAAGTGCTCCGTTTTCCTCCTAACTCAAACCTGAGTCTGGAGAAACTAGCTCAATGCACGAACTCCGTTGCATCGGCGAGGATCCTGAAATACTTTGGGTAGATTTTTAACTCGAAATTTTGCTCGGGCAGCGCCGTTAGGCTACTCTGTTTCGATTTCCAACTGCCAAGGGATTTTTACGTGCGTAACAATACACACGGGCATCCGATCTCACTACCCAGAGACCCAAA